>CM066031.1:676787031-676926903 GCA_033557465.1 Ichthyophis bannanicus
TGGCTGGAACACTGTAAACATGGCCCACTGCGCAAAAAAACAACACCCCACCCTCGGCATGCATTGTGGCAATTGACAGACATGCGGTGGACATGCATATGTGTTTGCCATATGACCACTTGGACAAATCTGTGGATGTTCACGCCCACCCATGTGACATTGGGATCTGTTCCCGGGAATCCCTTCCGACGCTACAACTTCAACGCAGTACGCCTACCAAGGTGTCACACACCCGCACACATGGATAGGACCCCATGAATGCATTTAGAGCAAGTCCACATATGACATCCATGTCAACTGTCAATGCATATCCTGTTCCACATACATCTACGCCCATGCTTACATCCATGGTGAGTGTGTAAGGGAAACACATGACCATTGTGTCCAGAAAACAACGACCACCTTTAATTGGAGTAACGACAAAACAAAATGGCAACATTCCATAAAACAAACACCCACAGCCACAAAGTTTTAGTAACACAGCTCAGCACAGGCCACATGAGGCCTACACAGGTGCCATCAATGCTGCCTGTGACGGTCTCCAGCAGATGAACGTTGATGTTGCAGCTGTGCAACATCAGCGTTCACCTGCTGGACAGCCCCCGTCAGACACTGCAGTGCATGGAAACACCAAACGGATGTCGCGTCTCACGTAATCCACTGCCACCAACACATCGTGCATACACCTGCCAGCACACAGACAAACAGTCTCGGTGGTCTGTGTGCTGGCATGTGCATGTGATATGTTGGTGGCAGTGGATGGTCGCGGTGACACTACGATGTCTGTCCCATGTTCCTGCCTGTGGTGTCTGACGGGGGTCCACAGAGACCTGTGCTGTGCTGTGTTCCCCCAAACCCCCCGCCCCTGCCTGTTCCCCCCCCCAAACTCCCCCCCAAGTACCCCTCCACCCATGCTAACACCCCCGCAGGGACATCCCCACCATGCCCCCCCCACCCCCTCCCTCCCCCGCAGCCCCCACACCTTGCACAACATGCCCATCCGCTGGTGAATGGTGGCCCACATTCCCCTCCTCCCCATCTTCCCCCTCCACGTCAGAGTCCTGCACCAGCACCACATCGTCCTCATTGGGCCCCTCCCTCCTCATCTGCCATCTCTGACCCCTCCACATCCTCTGTCTGCAGATCCGACACCTGCGCCTCCACCTCTTCCTCCTCCTCCTCCTGCACCTCCGCCACCTCTCTCTCTCTCCCAGTCCACGGCGTGTGGTGGGCCGTCTGAGGGTGGGTGGGGAGTCTCCGGGTCCATCACTGCTGTGGCCTATATATGGGAAAGATTACATACATTACAGGCCGTCCATGTGTGTCACATAACACTGTACATGATTCCAAGGATAACACACACCGGTGGTATAGGTCATGTGACAGGTTGTTGATGAAAGTTATTCCTGGGATAACTCACCATCTTGGTGTTGTCCCGGCCCCCTGCTGAAACGCTCAAGATACCCCGGGTGGTACAGCCTCAGTTCACGGGCCTTTCTTCCTCAGGTCCTCCACCTGTGGATATGCAAACATAGGTTGGGGAAACAACATTCCGGCCTAAACACGATGATTGCACGACATGGACATAGAATATTGTGACCACCATCTGTCTGCTGCCTATCCCACTGCTGTGTGTTGTGAAGCTCACAGACCCATAGACTGTATGAGATGTGTAGACTATCTCAACATAGCTGATATATATGTGTGGACAGGACATACCCTCCGTTACAGTCCGCTTTCCAGCCCCATGGGTGTTGTGTGTCCTACAGCACCTTAGCAGGAAATGCATCATCTACGTAGGTCGTTTAAATGACAACCCATACACAGGTGTCAGACTCCTGTAGATGGGGAGAATGGATTAAACAGCATAGGCACACTCCCACCATATCACCAGGGTGGGTGAGGGCCCCCTTTGAAGGCTTCTCTGTACTCCCTGGGGATAGGGAGGATGGGTTAAACAAACATTAGCACACATTCCCATATCTCCAGGGTGACAGATGGCCCCCCTTTGAGGGCTTCTCTGTACTCCTGGGGATAAGGGGGATGGGGTTAGGACAACAGTATTTGACATTCCCATATCTACCAGGATGACACAGGGCTCAGTGTGAGGGCCCTCTCTGTACTCTCTGGGGATGGGGATGTGGGGTTAAAACAGCATTAGTAAACATTCCCATATCTACAGGATGACAGGGGGCCCCCTTGAGGGCTTCTCTGTACTCCTGGGGATAAGGGGGATGGGTTAAACACAGTATTTGACATTCCCATATCTACCGGATGACCACAGGGCTCAGTTTGAGGGCCTCTCTCTGTACTCCTGGGGATGGGGATGTGGGGTTAAACAGCATAGTAAAACATTCCCATATCTACAGGATGACAGCAGGGCCCCCCTTTGAGGGCTTCTCTGTACTCCTGGGGATTGTGAGGATGGGTTTAAACAACAGTATTTGACATTCCCATATCTACAGGATGACACAGGGCCCAGTTTGAAGGCTTCTCTGTACTCCTGGGGATTGGGAGGCTGGGTTAAACAACAGTATTTGACATTCCCATATCTACAGGATGACACAGGGCCCAGTTTGAAGGCTTCTCTGTACTCCTGGGGATTGGGAGGGTTGTTAAAAAACCAGTATTTGACATTCCCATATCTACAGGATGACACAGGGCCCAGTTTGAAGGCTTCTCTGTACTCCTGGGGAAGTGCAGGATGGGTTAAACAACAGTATTTGACATTCCCATATCTACAGGATGACACAGGGCCCAGTTTGAAGGCTTCTCTGTACTCCTGGGGATTGGGAGGCTGGGTTAAACAACAGTATTTGACATTCCCATATCTACAGGATGACACAGGGCCCAGTTTGAAGGCTTCTCTGTACTCCTGGGGATTGGGAGGATGGGTTAAACAACAGTATTTGACATTCCCATATCTACAGGATGACACAGGGCCCAGTTTGAAGGCTTCTCTGTACTCCTGGGGTTGCCGACGATGGGTTAAACAACAGTATTTGACATTCCCATATCTACAGGATGACACAGGGCCCAGTTTGAAGGCTTCTCTGTACTCCTGGGGATTGGGAGGATGGGTTAAACAACAGTATTTGACATTCCCATATCTACAGGATGACACAGGGCCCAGTTTGAAAGGCCTCTCTGTACTCCTGGGATTGGGAGGATGGGTTAAACAACAGTATTTGACATTCCCATATCTACAGGATGACACAGGGCTCAGTTTGAGGGCCTCTCTGTACTCTAGGGATGGGATGTGGGGTTAAGCAGCATTACTAAACATTCCCATATCTACAGGATGACAGGGGGCACCCTTTGATGTCTTCTCTGTACTCCTGGGGATAAGGGGGATGGGTTAAACAACAGTATTTGACATTCCCATATCTACAGGATGACACAGGGCCCAGTTTGAAGGCTTCTCTGTACGCCTGGGGATTGGGAGGATGGGTTAAACAACAGTATTTGACATTCCCATATCTACAGGATGACACAGGGCTCAGTTTGAAGGCCTCTCTGTACTCCTGGGGATGGGGAGGATGGGGTTAAACAGTATTTGACATTCCCATATCTACAGGATGACACAGGGCCCCTTTGAAGGCTTCTCTGTACTCCTGGGGATAAGGGAGGATGGGGTTAAACAACAGTATTTGACATTCCCATATCTACAGGATGACACAGGGCCCAGTTTGAGGGCTTCTCTGTACTCCTAGGGATGGGTCGGATGGGTTAAACAACAGTATGACATTCCCATATCTACAGGATGACACAGGGCCCAGTTAGAAGGCTTCTCTGTACTCCTGGGGATTGGGAGGATGGGTTAAACAACAGTATTTGACATTCCCATATCTACAAGATGACACAGGGCTCAGTTTGAGGGCCTCTCTGTACTCCTAGGGATGGGGATGTGGGGTTTAAACAGCATTAGTAAACATTCCCATATTACAGGATGACAGGGGGCCCCTTTGAGGGCTTCTCTGTACTCCTGGGGATAAGGGGGATGGGTTAAACAACAGTATTTGACATTCCCATATCTACAGGATGACACAGGGCCCAGTTTGAAGGCTTCTCTGTACTCCTGGGGATTGGGAGGATGGGGTTTAAACAACAGTATTTGACATTCCCATATCTACAGGATGACACAGGGCCCAGTTTGAAGGCTTCTCTGTACTCCTGGGGATTGGGAGGATGGGTTTTTAAACAACAGTATTTGACATTCCCATATCTACAAGATGACACAGGGCTCAGTTTGAAGGCCTCTCTGTACTCTGGGGATGGGGATGTGGGTGTTAAACAGCAGTATTACACATTCCCATATCTACAGGATGACAGCGGGCCCCCTTTGACGGCTTCTCTGTACTCCTGGGGATAAGGGGGATGGGTTAAACAACAGTATTTGACATTCCCATATCTACAGGATGACACAGGGCCCAGTTTGAAGGCTTCTCTGTACTCCTGGGGATTGGGAGGATGGGTTAAACAACAGTATTTGACATTCCCATATCTACAGGATGACACAGGGCCCAGTTTGAAGGCTTCTCTGTACTCCTGGGGATTGGGAGGATGGGTTAAACAACAGTATTTGACATTCCCATATCTACAGGATGACACAGGGCTCAGTTTGAGGGCCTCTCTGTACTCCTAGGGATGGGGATGTGGGGTTTAAAGCAGCATTAGTAAACATTCCCATATCTACAGGATGACAGGGGGCCCCCTTTGAGGGCTTCTCTGTACTCCTGGGGATAAGGGGGATGGGTTAAACAACAGTATTTGACATTCCCATATCTACAGGATGACACAGGGCCCAGTTTGAAGGCTTCTCTGTACTCCTGGGGATTGGGAGGATGGGTTAAACAACAGTATTTGACATTCCCATATCTACAGGATGACACAGGGCTCAGTTTGAGGGCCTCTCTGTACTCCTAGGGATGGGGATGTGGGGTTAAGCAGCATTAGTAAACATTCCCATATCTACAGGATGACAGGGGGCCCCCTTTGAGGGCTTCTCTGTACTCCTGGGGATAAGGGGGATGGGTTAAACAACAGTATTTGACATTCCCATATCTACAGGATGACACAGGGCCCAGTTTGCAGGCCTCTCTGTACTCCTGGGGATTGGGAGGATGGGGGTTTACACAACAGTCTATGACATTCCCATATCTACAGGATGACACAGGGCCCAGTTTGAAGGCTTCTCTGTACTCCTGGGGATTGGGAGGATGGGTTAAACAACAGTATTTGACATTCCCATATCTACAGGATGACACAGGGCCCAGTTTGAAGGCTTCTCTGTACTCCTGGGGATTGGGAGGTGGGGTTAAACAGCAGTAGTAGACATTCCCATATCTACAGGATGACACAGGGCACAGTTTGAAGGCTTCTCTGTACTCCTGGGGATTGGAGGATGGGGTTAAACAACAGTATTTCACATTCCCATATCTACAGGATGACACAGGGCTCAGTTTGAGGGCCTCTCTGTACTCCTAGGATGGGGATGTGGGTTAAGCAGCATTAGTAAACATTCCCATATCTACAGGATGACACGGGGCCCCGTTTGAGGGCGTCTCGGTACTCCTGGGGATAAGGGGGATGGGTTAAACAACAGTATTTGACATTCCCATATCTACAGGATGACACAGGGCCCAGTTTGAAGGCTTCTCTGTACTCCTGGGGATTGGGAGGATGGGTTAAACAAGAGTATTTGACATTCCCATATCTACAGGATGACACAGGGCTCAGTTTGAGGGCCTCTCTGTACTCCTAGGGATGGGGATGTGGGGTTAAGCAGCATTAGTAAACATTCCCATATCTACAGGATGACAGGGGGCCCCCTTTGAGGGCTTCTCTGTACTCCTGGGGATAAGGGGGATGGGTTAAACAACAGTATTTGACATTCCATATCTACAGGATGACACAGGGCCCAGTTTGCAGGCCTCTCTGTACTCCTGGGGATTGGGAGGATGGGTTAAACAACAGTTATAGACATTCCCATATCTACAGGATGACACAGGGCCCAGTTTGAAGGCTTCTCTGTACTCCTGGGGATTGGGAGGATGGGTTAAACAACAGTATTTGACATTCCCATATCTACAGGATGACACAGGGCCCAGTTTGAAGGCTTCTCTGTACTCCTGGGGATTGGGAGGATGGGTTAAACAACAGTATTTGACATTCCCATATCTACAGGATGACACAGGGCCCAGTTTGAAGGCTTCTCTGTACTCCTGGGGATGGGGATGGTGGTTTAAACAACATTAGCAAACATCCCCATATCTGCAGGGTGAGTGTGAGTGTACTTTGAAGGGTTCTCTGTACTCCAGGGGATAGGGGCGATGGCTTAGGCAACATTAGTGGGGATCCCCATAGCTCCAGGGTGATTGAGGGCCAACTCTGATGGCCTCTCATGGCTCCTGTGAATAGGCTAGTTGCGTTTGACAACATTGGCGCAGAACCCCTGGGCTGCATGGTGTAAGACAGACCATGTGATGCAGATTTCGCTAGCACTAAGGATTGGCCATATGTGTTAGCCTGCAGATGCAGCCCCAGCATCAGCACATGATGTTTCCGGAGACTATTTAGCAAGATCTCTGGCCTAGCTGTGTTACAATATGTTTTATCTGTTCAACAGAGGCAGATTGCATGACTGCAGGATTGCATCATGCCCTATGTGACCATATCCAGCAACACCTGCATACATGGAATACTACTCAGATGTGATACATAGAGATATCTACATGCCGTTGTAGCTGCTGTACATTTCTGCTGTAAACCACCTACACACAGCTGCATGGTCACCTACAATCACCCCAGTGTTTGTATATGGCTATTGTTATATGCTGCCATACCCTTACCTCACGTTTGTTTTCAGCCACATGGTTGAAACGCCGTGTGATGCGTTCCCAGGCCCTCAGCACCTTTGCAGTGTCGCTTCCCCTGGAGGCTCCTGGGAAGAGCTTATCCTGTTTTGGCCCTATTAGTATTGCCAGCTCACGGACCTCTCTTCTAGAGAAGGCAGGCTTCCTTGTGCGGGGCGCCATTTTCTTTTTTGCACGTGTAGCAGCCGTGCCGCACACAACTCATCTTCCGCATTTGCGCACATCGTTTGCCGAACATGCGTGGCGCATGGCTACGCGACCGAGATAGGCGCATAGCAACGTTCCGCATGGCTGCGTGCGGGGAATATGCACATTGAACATGCACGCTGCTTTCATACACAGTGGGTAGTGTGTGAACAACTGTATGTCTATTGACCTCTGCAGCCACAGATAGCACCGATGTATTTCTCATGTTGAAATGAACACTTTTAGGGATGTGTTGATAAACACCTAATATGTGCGGGTCCCCATTACTGGGCATGTGGCATATGAGGTGTGGTCAGTTCAGGTAGGTAACACACAAAACACCGAGAGAATAAGCGGCCGGACTTGTGCGCGGCGATGTGCGCTGCCTACATTATCGCGTGGAAAGGCTAGGTGGCACGCTGCTGGCCGTGCAAAACAACAGAGCCGTGGTACAAAACGGTGCTGACACTGAGCAATGGTCCAGGGGCCATGGGTTCGATTCCCCATTGGTGTGCAACGGAAATGCCCAGCTGTAGCAACACCTTTGATGGGTATATGTTTTACGAGACATATTAGCATTTGGACGGACATAGGGCAGCGCACTGTACATTTTGTGCGTTTTGGACGGCGCACTGTTATTATGGGTGTCATTGGGCGGCCGTACTGTTAATTATGTGCGTTTTGTGCGGCATAAGGGGTCTCGCTGATATCCACGCACAGGAACAGAGCCACAGCACAATGTTTGAAACAGTGACCACTGGTGCAGGGATCAGCGGTTCAATACCTCACAGTGCCCAGTGAACACGGCTGGCTAAAACAGTATGTATTATGTTGTGTTGTGGTGTAGGTGGCGTTTTTTCTTTTTGTATCACTACTAGCAAACGCACTCTCACAGCATGTTAACATAAGGCGGCCCATAGGGCACATGTTACAGTGCACTGTCCGCCAACGCACCCTAGAATGTCCCCTATAGGGCACCATATATTTTGCCACACAGGATAATGTATAGTGCACACTGTATGGATGGCAACCATGAGGTGGCCTATAGGGCGCCCTATAAAGCACCCTCAGACACACCTTATGGGTACAGTATGCCGCGGGTGTTTTATCATGCATAAAAATAGGTGGATTTGAGATGGATAATGCTGTGGACAAGCCTATCACATTACCACACTGTGGTTTTGAACCCATATTCTCTGGCTACACAGGCAGTGACATAACCTTTGGACTACAGCACTATAGCTGTTAGCAAAAGCCATGGCTGGCTGCAGAAAGCCTGCACGTCACCTCACAGACAGTCTGCTGTTGTGAGGTGTATAGGGTTTGGCCACCCGTGCCCATGATGCACTGCACATGCAAATCACCAGTCCACAGATGCACACAGGATGGGGACTGCAACCTGACAGCTCCAGGCCTGGTATGGGGATGTGCCCGTGTGCACCCCACACATCAACTCGGCCTGGTAGGGTGTACTGAGTGGGTGTTGTACTGGCACAGAGTAGCTACACACCGTCACATTGTGCGGGTACTGTGCTCACCCTAAGGGTGCGATGAGGCACCCAGGACCAGGTCCACAACACCCTCCACGGCAAATTTAGGCCATGGCAGAGCTCCAATGCACTATTACTCTGTGAGATAGGTTCTTTCTGCAGAAACAACTTGGATATCTCTGTCGGTCTGAGTCTGGGGAACCCCTTATGGATACCTAGGTGGGTTAGGTACCACCATTTGTCCCCCCCCCCCCCCCCTGTTTGCAACGCAGGGTCTCCTCTCTAAATGCTACCTCCCTGCAATGGTGGCAGCAAAGTAGACCATCAACCCCAGTCCTACTGTGAAAGAGACACCCTACAGGCCAGTCATGGGCAGCTGTAGACACATCCATAACACAATATCTGACAGACATTAGGCCTGTATGTGCTCGGTTGCACCCCACCACTATCTGATATTGTCCTGCAGCAAGCCATCAGCCACTGCACCCTGCAAGGCGCTCCATCAGGACACAGACCAGCTGCGGACAATCTGCTAGTTAGTCCTGTTAGACATGCACATCCCTGACATAATATCTGACAGACAGTATGCCGTGATATGCTACGTTGGGCCCCACCACTATCTGATATTCTCCCGCAGCAAGCCATCACCCGCTGCACAGCACTCCATCAGGACACAAACCAACTGAGGACAGTCTGCTAGTTGGTCCTGTTGGAAATGCATGCACCCAGAACTAGGATGGCCGTGCACACCAGCAGATAGGTCAGTGACTGGGCCCCAAACCACAACCCATATATATCACATGACAGAGATACTATCTATCACTATGGGGGTGCCTAGCCATGCTGTCGTCACTGCACAGTCAGGGTGTTGTACAACCCCAGCAGCACATACAGAGGCCACCCTGTCTGTGTGGGTGGTGGCCAGCCACTACAGTGTCCCAGCCAGTGCCCTCTGCCCTGTGCAGATGCATCCTGGCCATCCCACCCTGTCTGATCTATACCCATGGTACCTTGCTGCTCATTATGCACATTGGCAGGCCAATACTGGCAACAGTGCTGGCAGTGTGGGCTGTGGAAGGTGTTTGCAGCCAACACACACTGTATAGACAGACACACACTCACACACGTATGCCAGCATTGTGCTACTATAGAGGCGTTTGTCAACATTGGCCACCACACCAGTCCTGGGCACAGTACAGGCATGGATATGGTACGCAATACCGTTGGGTGTCACTCCCCAGGGTGGTAAACACTGTCTGAGACCAGACCTGATGCACCCACTGCAGACAACAGAATGATTGTCATGATGGAGCTCACAGAGCATAATTTGCGTAACGTAGGGTTATCTATCTGCCAGTACTCATAGCAAGCATTTGACAGCTGTGTACCGTATACCCTGGTGTAGGGTGACATTGCTAAGGAATGCACATGCTAGTATTGTGAGATGCACGCAGGGCCCAATGTCGTGCCTCTCCAGGAGGCATTGGCAAATGTGGCCTGTGGGTGTGGGTGTGTGGGTGTGTCTGCCCCTGTTGGTTGCTGCTTTACAGCAGAGGTTCCCAGATGTAGGCCAGGATTACAACACACTGTTCTGGTTTTCCTGCTGTCCCTCATGAATATGCATGTGCTACATCTAAATGCCATGGCGGTGGTGCAGGGATATGACACACAAACATTTCTATACGTGGCAGCATGGAACAGGAATGGTGTGTGGTCCGCCAGGACTGCATTTGTGAGACTCTGCTGTAGGTCGTGCCCCTTGTCATGGTGTCCGTGATCAGTGGGTGTGAACGATAGGTGTATGACCAATGCATATGTCCCCAGCAATAAAGGATTATCCTTACTATCACATTTTCGTTGTGGAAACAATATGTGGGCAGGATTGGCAGGGCTTTGAACCTGTGACCTTCTGTTCTTGCACACACTGTCTGTGTGCAGTGCACCCCTGTGCTGCCACAGATTGGCTGGATTTTCTGGGATGTCCATGACTGTACATCCGACAGGGCCTATCTGTTGCAGTGGACGGTGCCAGCCTGCACATGGCTAGGCCACTGTCTTCTGTGGCTATCAGGCACTGCCCCCTTCACCACCTGTACCCTTCCGGCAACATGCTGCCATGTGCTTATCTTGGAAAAGCTGATGACATGTGTGCGTTGTAGCACTCCAGGAATGCATTTTGGAGACTCTGCTCTAGGTAATGGCCATTGTTATGGTGTGTGTGCAGTGTTGGGTACAAAATGTGTGTGTGCACCATTCTTATATTCTCTGCAATAAATGTATGTCTTTACTCTCTCTGTTTAGCGGTGGGTAAAATATGGGGACTGGGTTGGCAGGAGCCCCAGATGGGATTTGAAACTGTGACCCTCAGAAACTAGAGGTACTGGCTTTGTCCACTGCACCACACTGTGGCCACAGAGACAATGCAGTCCCTGTGGATGGCAGACCTGACCAACAGAGTCAACATGCCTGCTATGCACATTTGTGATGTGGGGTCTTTCACCTTGTCTGGTGACAAGGGTGCAAATAACTCCCCCAACTGACCTCGACAAAGGGGGAATGAATGTAACCAAGCAGAGCAACAGTGATGTTTATGGACAACCATAACAGACACTCCCAGGACAGCTGAGACACACGGAAGTGAATTTTGGTCAGGTCTCCGCTCCATAGCCCCTTCCACAGCTCCTGTCCTTCTACTGGGGCTTTCCTGGGTGTGTTTTTAGTTTTTGCCCATCAATAGTATCAGTGTTCCCTAGCTGTATTAGTATTTGTTCTGATGTTGCTCAGAGAGCAAACAGTGCTTCATGTAGGAATGTCTATCTACCATTACTCCTAGCAAACATTTGAGGGCTGTGTACCGTGTACCCAGGTATAGGGTGGCATTGCTAAGGTATGCAGGTGCTGGTAATGGGAGATGCATGCAGGGCCCAATGTCCTGCCTCTCCAGTGGGCATTGGCCAATGGGGCATGTGGGTGTGGGTGTGGGTGTGTCTGCCCCTCTTGGCTGCTGCTTTACAGCAGGGGTTCCCAACCCCAGTCCTGGTATGCCACACACTATTCGTATTTTAGTGCTGTCCCTCATGAATATGTATGAGCTACATCTACATGCCATGGGGGTGTTTCATAGATATGCAGCACTGGCATTTGTATTAGGGGCAGCATGGAACCAGAATGGTGTGTGGCCCTCCAGGACTGCATTTGGGAGACTCTGCTCTGGGTAATGCACCAGTTCATGGTGTCTGTGCTCAGGGGGGTAAAATAGAGGGGTATTACCAATGCGTAGCATATGTCCTCACTACCACGGTGTGGGTGTGTGATAAATATGTGGAGAGGATTGTCGGTTACTCCAGCTGGGCATTGAACCAGTGACGTTCTGTTCTTGCATACACTGTCTGTGTGCACTGCACCACTGTGTTGCCATGGATAGGCTGTATTCCCTGGGCAGACCATGACTGTGCATCCCACAGGGCCTGTTTGTTACAGTGGACAGTGTCAGCCTGCACATGGCTAGGCCACTGTCTTCTGTGGCTAGCACCCACTACCCCCTCCGCCACCTGTCCTCGTCCGCCAACATGCTGGCATGTCCTTCTCTCAGGGACAGCATATGACCTGCTTGCGTTGTGGCACTCCGGGACTGCATTTGTGGGACTGGGCTGTAGGTATGGCTCATTGTTATGGGGGGTGTGCAGTGTAGGGCAAAATGTGGGTGTTTGCACTATGCTTATGTTCCCTGCAATACAGGAGTGTCTGTGCTATCTCTGCTTGGTGGTGGGTAAAATATAGGGACTGGGCTGGCAGGTGCCCCAGCTGGGATTTGAACCTCTGCCCTCTGGTCCTAGAGGTACTGGCTCTGTCTGCTGCACCACACTGTGGCCACGGTGACTGTGCAGTCCCTGGAGATAGTTAACCTTGCAGGATGGAGTCTCAACCCCTGCTCTGCACATTTTGACTGTGGGCTCATTCACCCTGTCTGGTGACACACGTGCAAATAAACCCCGCAATTGACCACAAGAGAGGGGGATGACATATAACCATGCTGGGCAACAGTGATATTGATGGCCAACCATATAAAACACTCCCAGGACAACTCCAAACAACGGACATGTTTTTTGGAAAGGTCTCCGCTCCGTTGACCCTTCCGACATTCATTCCTGTTTCTGGGACCTTCCTGGGTGTATTTGTTATATTTGCCCATGGCTATCACTGTTCCCCAGCTGACTTACTGTTTTTAATATTTTTGTGCTGGTCATTTTCTAGTTTTAATAGCACTTTTGTGCTGTGCACATGTATCACACTGCTCACGTTTTACAGGTTTCCCCGGTTTTGCTCTACATTGCTGACGTAAATGGTTTCTCTTCCCTTTAAATGCCCTCTACCGCGAGTGTTTCACTCGCGCTATTTTTTACTTGTAAATTCGGCCCCGCAACTGTGCGAGGGGCCTCTCCCCTCCCCATCCCCGCCCATTAACCCCGTCTCTCCCCCCCACGGGGGCCGTCCTCCGCCCTCAGTTAGCCTTTCCACGCCTCTATCGGACATTTGCGGGCCCGTACTTGTGCGGGGCCTGTTAGTGTGTCGCGCACATGCACGGGGCTTCATCGCACATGTCCGGGGCATTTAAGAGCGTTTAAGAGCGTTTAGGTGCCGCGTTTCCGTGCGCTATTGTGCGGCGCGCACCTTTGCGGTTTTTAGTAAACATCCCCCTTAGTTCCCTATTTAAAACTCTATTTTACTGCCCTTGCGGTAGATACATCCTCTTTGGGATCCTTTTCTGCAGCTAATGTGGTAGTATTTGAGAAAGAAGGCAGAGACCCGCTGCTAACCGCCAACTACCGTCCAATCTCCCTACTTAACGCCGATTATAAGATCTTCGCAACGATCTTGGCCACCCGGCTATCCGACAGGATGGCCACCCTAATCCACCCCGACCAATGCGGTTTTATACCCGGCAGATCTACTGCTGACAATGCTCGGACCTTGTGCCATGTGCTATCCAGTGCTGCCAATCTAGATCATCCATGGGTGGGTGTTTCCCTAGATGCCGAAAAAGCCTTTGATCGCCTAGAATGGCCCTTCTTATTTGCAGTTCTCCGATGGTATGGCTTTGGGGAGGGCTTCCTCCGATATCTCCAAGTCATGTATACTCAACCTGTCGCCAGTATTTGTGTAAATGCCATCAAGTCTCAGCCATTTAATCTCCAAAGAGGCACGCGTCAAGGTTGCCCCCTATCACCAATGCTCTTTGATCTAGCTCTTGAACCCCTAGCCCTCCTTATTAGACAGTCCGCACGTATTCGAGGTGTCCCCTTCAGTCATAGGGAGATTAAACTCTCTGCATATGCAGATGACCTTATGCTTTTCGTATCCCTCGATTCGGTTCCAGCTGTCTTGGATCTGATTGACGGATACTCACAATTATCAGGCTATAAAATTAACTGGACCAAATCTGTAGCATTCCCACTGAACCGCTGGGTACATGAGGCTGACATGCAGGCCTTTCCCTTCCTTTGGCAATCCCGCATGGTGAAGTATCTCGGGGTCCATTACTGTTCTCCTTTAGAAGATACTATCAGTTTTAATGCCAAAGAGGTAGTCTCCAAAGTCCGTGAGCTCACAAATCGTTGGTCTCCCTTATCTCTTACATGGTGGGGCCGCCTAGAAACTGTGAAAATGATGATAGTCCCCAAAGTGAACTACATTTTAGAAATGCTGCCATGCTTACTCCCGCTACATACTTATAAAGATATTGAGGGCCTTCTCGCCCGTTATCTCTGGCAGGGCAAGCCACCAAGGATAGCTAAACAAAAACTACAGTCTGCAAAGGAAAGAGGGGGGTACCAGATTTCCTGATTTTCTTAGATATCATCAAGCCTTCCTACTTAAGCAAGGTGCCCGATGGCTAGATGCCTCAACAGACAGCAGACCAATTTGGCTTGACATAGAAGAGGAGCTTAGTAGCCCAATTCCGTTGACCCATCTCCCCGGTATGTCCTATCAAGTAGACACCCACCATCCACCAATGATTGTCGATACTCTTGCGGCCTTTAACACTCTCATTCTATCACTGGGCCCGAACGTATGTCCTCAGGACGGACTCCCGCTATGGAATAACCCCAGAATCCAAGTCCTAAATAGAACGATAGCATGGAAACCCTGGTACTCAAGGGGGATCTGGACACCCCAACAGCTTTTCTCTGCAGCTCGTTGGAAAACCTTTTCTGATTTACAAAAGGAATTTGCATTACCAGCGAAACACTACTTTCAATTGATGCAGCTTCAACACTGCCTCAAAAGTGCTCAAATCATGCCGCCCTCTGCCCCTACTGAGGACGGGCTATTAGAGATAGTTCACTCTATTAGTAGTACACATGGGGTAGCCTCTAACTTTTATAAAATATTATGTCAGGGTACAGACACGGCCACTTTTAGAGCCCAACAAGCCTGGGAGCGCGAACTGCAAACCACTTTAACCCCTGTGCAATGGAGCGTTTTCTGGAGCAAAGTAGTGCGGGTTTCCCGGTCTGCCTCTGTTACCCAAACTCTCTTCTTTTTTGCACACAGATGCTTTTATACCCCAGAAAAAATAGCCAAATGGAACACAACTGCTGGGGACCAGTGTTGGTCTTGCCGTACTGCTGTGGGAACCTTCGCTCATGTTATTTATGAATGTCCTCAACTACAGGTTTATTGGGGGCGGGTTTGGGGTTGTATTCAATTTATCTTACACCTTCACGAACCTCTCTCTTGGAAGATTGTGGGACTCCGCTCTGTGGCGGAGGTCCCCTCTCTTCCAAAGAAGGGTCGCTTTCTCCTTGATTTCATGCTGGGTATAGCCATATGCTTAATTACGAGGAATTGGAAGGATAGCTCTCGACTTACTGTCAATGAATGGTGGAACCTCGTCTGCTTATATAGTAAATATGAGCAGATACCTCGGAGAGCTATTCCCCATGCCCAAACTCACTCTCGCTTGTCTAAATGGCAGATGCTTAATGATTATGTACAATCTGCTCATTGTTCCAACATGCCTGTCTAATGTGCACTCATCATGTTTCAGATCACCGTTAGGTTTTGTAACACAATAATGTAAATACACGCCCGCTTCGGGAATGATTCGTTTTCTAGAGAAGAAGCAGGGGGGAGGGGGGTGGCAGGGGTTTACTTTGGTGTATGTATTACACTTTATGTATCTGTCTTTTAGCTGTATGTCTTCCTTTTCCTTTGTTGTTATAAAACGAAAATAAAGAATTAAAAAAAAAAAATAAAAAGTTGTTCCTGGTGACAATAGATTTTTCTGTTTAAGCCGAGAACCTAGCAGTTGGGCAGCATCTTTTGGGAGTCCTAAATCCCGGACTAAATCATTCAATTCAGCTTGAGAGAAAAGTTCAGGTTTCGGATCTGGTTCAGTTTCAAACTCGGAAGTACTGGACTCATCGGAAAAAGCCATCTGATGAGTCTCATCATGATCAGAACCGTCCACACAAATATGATCCAAAGATTTTGGTGGTTCAGGCACAGGTACTTCGTTGCTATGAGGCATAGGCCTAATTGCTGAGGGAAGGTTGGGGTAACTTATTACGTTCTTATTTTTTAAGTTGTATCCCTTCACAATGCAAGAGCAAAAATAGTAGTCACTGCTGTGGTCTCTTTGTTCACGCCACATCATAGGTATTCCGAAACGAAATGCTTGTTTTTTACCTTTCATCCATAAGCATAGATCTTCCTCACATGTCTTGCACACTTTGTGAGGAGCCCACAGTTTGTCTTGATCGCCTAACTTCAAACCGAAATAGGCGAAATATACTTTTTTAATAAATGCAGAAATGTTCCTCTGCCGCTTTTTCACGGTATATATTCCCCACAAATAAAACAAAAACTGTCCGGAGAGTTGACGCAACCTCTGGCTCTGTGAGCCATCACAAATACACAGCACTGCAAACTACAACTGTAGTGAACCACTTCGGAATAAAGCTGGATTAAGACTGAGCAAACAAAAGGTAATAATGAACTTGCAAGAAACTGAAATTTGACAGGAACGTTCATGTCGCAACCACCGTGTTTGAGCGAGCGAACGAGGCGAGGCGAACAGGAAAGAACATGCGCCAGCGCGAGTACTGGATTTAGCCCCCCGCCTCCCAATTGTCCTGTTAATGTATAAAATGAATACAAAACACTCTAAAATATTATGAGGGAGTGTTTCTAGTTAGTTAACCATTACAACCTCTATTTTGGGCCAAGAAAATAAACTGCAGTCGGCTAAAAAGAAATTATGTGAACATTCCTTATATGGGTAAGAAATCTAATTTTGCAAGAAAACGTGACGTGATGGAACATTTTGGCTATTTTTCCTGGAATCAGCACCCCAAAATCTATAGGAATCAGTTGCAAAACTGGAGGCAGTTTTTTGGTAGTGTACCTGTGTAATATATCAATACCTTCTGAACTTGTAAAGGAGGTGTATTGAGCTCCTAATGTGGTTTTGCAGAGGATGATAACTCCCCCACCTTTTTTACTGGGTCTGGAACAGTTGAAAATGTCATAGTTTGATGTTTTGAGTTGGCTGAGGAGGACTGTGTCAGAGTCATAGAGCCAGGTTTCTGTGATACAGATGATATCTGGTGTGGAGCGTTGGATGAGATCCAGAGCTTTTTCGCTGTATGCACCTACCTCCTGGAATGCCCTTCCCCCCCCCCCCCCCACCCAACTATCAGAGCTATCAAGGTCATCTCCCAATTTAGGAAGGCACTTAAACATCATCTCTTCCTACAATACTACACTGACCAAGGTCACTCCCCACAGCAAACCACGCCCAGCGACCCACATCAACAACCCATCAGTTGCAACCAAGTAAGACAGAAACCGAGCATGTCGGACACCGAACCTCCCGACAAATAGTAACCCTTCTCAAACTAATATCAGCCAACATGCAGCTTAGCCGATAGGCACTGTGAGTCCTTTCCAAATGTATGCTGTAATTTACCTATATATAGTTGTATATAATGACCCTGTTATTATTACCTGTACATATACCCTTGTTATATTGTAAATCATGTTATCTGTACATATACCCACGTTATATTGTAAATCCAGGGCAGATCCTCTGTGCTGGACAGTTGTGTTTTGATGTAAACCGCACTGATGCAAAAGAGCGTGGTATATAAGAAAGTTAAATAAATAAATAAAATCTGTGAGTATTGGAATCTTGTTCTACCTGTTTAACTATTTTAAGATCGTCAGATACAATTACGACCAGGTCCCACTCTTCTTTTGTGGACAGAAGTACTATTGATCTATTGTGCATCTTTCATATATGTTCATAATTCAAATACCTTAGAAAATGTAAAACTATCAGAATAAAAAGTAAATCCTGCTGGCGTTAGTAAAATGGGATAGTGAAATACTAGCCCTAGAATGCCTATTTTCTCCTTGTCTTTCTTGGCTAAAGTTATGGAGAAGATTGTTCTGTGACAGTTGCAGGATTTTATTGATAGAATATACTTGCTACATTTCTGTTTGGGTTTCATTCCTATCATGGTACTGAAACGCTGCTTTTGTCTTTGATGGATGTCTTCCTTACTGATTTTGATCTGGGAAATCTTATTTATTAATTTTGTTGGATATCGCCACAATTTTTGACACGATTGATCACTTTTTGTTGTCAGCAAGATTGCGTGAGATTGTCCTTGATCAGACAGTTTATTCTTGGTTTTCTTCTTTTTAGCTTGGTCGGCAATTTCAGGTTAGGTCTGTGGGAAAGTGTTTTTCCTGGCATCCTATTTCTACTGGCGTGCCGCAGGGGTCTGCTTTGTCCACTATATTAATTAATATCCATATTGCTCCCATCTTTAAGATTTTTAATGGATTGAATGTTGCTTATCGGATTTATGTAGATGATGATCAATTTGTGATTTCTATAGTCTCCTCATTGGATGATGCTATAGAGCCTACCAAGTTGTGTATTAGCAGGATGAAATCTTGGATAGCCCATAATAAGTTGACACCGAATATTAAAACTGAAGATAAAAGTTTTGCTTTTATCTCAAGTACTTCTGGAACCAGTGTCATTGATTATGAAAATTGGGTACTATTCTTTCTCAGTGGGCCTTCAAGCTAGGGATTTGGGAATTGTATTGAATACCCAACTGAATATGCAGACTCATGTACACAAAATTACTAAGGCTACTTTGTTTAAATTTGCGCACTGTGGTTCAAACTTTGGTTTTGCCACCGTTCCATTATTGCAACAGTTTGCAACAGCTTAGTCTCCCTTCATATATTGTTCAACCTTTGCAATCTGTATAGAACGTTACAGCGCATCTCCTCACTGGTAGAAGGCGGTTTGAGCATATCTCTGTTGATCTATATAGATTACATTGATTACCCATTAAATTTCAAATACTATATAAAGTTATAATGCTGGTATTCAAATTTCATAATCATCAAGTACCGCTCAGTCTATCAGCCTTTCTGTGAGTTTATTGCCCCCCTCATGCTTTCTGCTCACAAGATACACTGTTATTGGATGTCCCATCATTCCAGCAAATTCACTTTCAGATATTTCATAACAGAATTTTCTTTATGGCTGTTCCATACATTTGGAATGCCTTGCCTGCTGAACTGCGTTGCATTTTGGATATATTGGTTTTCTGTAAAAGATTGAGGGCATGTTTATTTCAACAGACATTTGCTGCTGTTGTATGAATTAGGCAATCCTCATTCTCCATTGGTTCTTTTTTGAGTAGGACAGTGAGCTCAGAGGGTTTTGTAAAATAGCAAGACAGTAAGGGGGTCATTCCAATGCTATACCTCCCATTCAACACAGATGTACCCATACTGAACCCCATCATAAAATGCTTCAATGAAATTGCATATTGGCTGAAATCTTATGGTCTCAATATAAGTTATGAAAAATTATGAATAAACAGGAATCTATACTTCACACCGCCAACCACCATTGATGTACAAGGAGCAACACTACATAGAAACATGATGGCAGAAAAAGACCACATGGCCTATCTAGCCTGCCCTTTCATATCAACCACTACAATAGTCCCCTTTTTTCCTTAAGAGATCCTCTGTGTTTGTCCCATGCTTTTTTGAACTCAGATACTGTCCTCATCTCTACCACCTCCACTGGGAGACTATTCCATACATCTACTACTCTTTCTGTAAACAAATATTTCCACATATTACTTCTAAATCTATCCCCTTTCACCCTCATCCTATGTCCCCTTGTAGCAGAGCTCGCTTTCATGTTAAAGAAGAGGTGAAATATCTAGGAGTAACAATTGACAAAACCCTAAATTTTAAATCCCATTTCAAACTCATCACTAGGGCTATATACAACAAAATTAGAATGCACCTGAAACCTCTTCTACAGAGTAATGAATTCAGAATGGTAGCGCAAGCAATGATATTTCCTCACATAGACTACTGTAACGGTCTATTAAACGGTTACCCAAGCAAACTCTTCACTGCCTACAAATGGCCCAAGATATGGCAGCCCACATGATCTACAACTCACGCAAATCAGAACACATCACACCTATATTACATGCACTTCAGTGGTTACCAGTCCAAGTCAGAAGCAAATACAAAATAATAATGACCACTTTCAAAACTATAAAAAAATTTGCCCCATAACCCTAGTACAGTTAATCAGAACCACACCTAATGACCGCCAACATAGAGGAAAAATGACAAATACACGCATAATTCCATCTGACTACCATAAATCTAAAAATCAAACTAGCAATACAGCCAATTTAGCACCATCCTTATGGAACACATTACCAGATAGAATGAGAGATATATCTGACATGGCTACCTTCAGAAAACAGCTCAAAACATTCCTTTTCACTGAGCATTTTGGAGCCAATGAACAATATAATAACACAGACCCAACATGAATACCAGAAACAAGCTCATCTCCCGCAAACTCCACTCTATCCCCCCTCCCGCCCCCCCCCCCACTTCTCCCTTCCCAGGGTACAAAGAAAATAAATTTGAAACACCATTCAAAATCCAGTATTACACATGAAGATTGTAAATAGTTTTAAAGAATTAAAACCTAATCTTATGTATATCTGTGATCGTTTAATGAACCTCCACTTGTTATATGTAAAGGTTGAATATGTCTGAATGTAATACTGTTGCTTATAATGTAAAACACCCTGATTACACGATGCATGCATGATAGAGCGGTATAAAAAACTCACAAATAAATAAATGAATAAATAAATAAATTCCAGAAGATGAATAAGGGGTTTGTATGTGCGGCGGGGACAAGATTGTGATGTAAATGTCCCCGACCGTATTCTGAAACACTGCTGACATGCATGTCCATGGCACTGGCATGGGGATCTCAGAACGTGGGCAGGAGAGGGTGGAACAGGGGCGTGGTCAGCCATGTAAGTGTATAAAGTGTACTCAGGAAAGACCCGTGTACATATTAGGTGTTTCCCAGAAACATCCCATGTTATTTCTGCTGAAACGTGGTATAGGTTCAGGGCATTTTTTGGGCAGAATCATGTTTTGTGACAGAAAGTGAGAGGGCTTGTGTGTGTGTGGTTTGAGGGGTGTACGAGCGATCTGGTGTGCTCATCTGCAATTCAGGGGGAATGTGAAAGCCTGGCCAATACTTGGGCCATATGGATAACCCCAGCGTCACCAGTTGCCAGTGTGATTGGGGAGTCAAATTCAGAGAGGATTCACTATAGCTAAATGTCAAAACAATTCCCCATCAGAATTCCCCTCAGAATAACAGCACTCAACAGAGCAAACAGCACTAATGCATGGCCATAATGCACATTTTATGGGACCAAAGGTGTTGCTGTTTAGCACGTATTAGTGCTGTTTGCACTTCTGAATGCCCTTATTCTGAGGGTTCCTATTATTGACAGGAGTGTTTTGACATTTAGCCATAGGGAAGCTATGCTGATTCCTTCTGGATTATTTTACATACGGTACTCTAATTAGATCAGATATTGTGGGCAGTGTGATAGAGCAGCCATATATCCGCTGTGCCTGGCACTGGGAGGCACAACTGATGTGGTGCCAACATTCCCCAGATTGTCCCATGCAGCCTACATCCCCACCCAGGCCAGGATCAATGAGAGCTGCGAGAGTGGTGATATATCTGGAGTCTGGCTACTTGGTGTGATGGCACAGGGATCTCCCCTCTCATGTCCACACAGCCCTGACCAGGAGACCAGTGCCACAAAGCTAGCTGTGAGAAGACAGACAGGGTTGCACCACAGGTAGCGGATGTATACAGACCAACTTATGCCATGATGGGACATAAATTTAGTCCTGAAATTCATTTTCATGGATTTATGAACCTAATTTAGGTGCCTAGTGCTGAAAATCAGTGCTAAGCTCCTAACTTCTTTTCCCCAGCCTAAATTTGACCTGCTGCCACCCACATTTTATGCTGCTAAATTTTGGAATTTAGTGGAATTTTAAGAAAATATTTAGGCATGCAGTCCTAGTAAATGGCCGAGTTGGGAGCATAACTCTCAAAGTTAGGAGGATAAATCTTTTGAATCTTGGGCCCATGGTAAATATGAATGTGAGTGTCATACTGAATACGGTTAAGGATTAAACAACTAAGTTACATTCACCATGGTCAGTCTGACTTGAGGCAATAAAAATTATTAGCTTTGCTGCTGTGCTGGGAATTCCTGATGTCCTACCCCCTTGCTGTGCAACATCATCCATGAGGGCCAAGTCCACCTGTACAAAGCTGCATGCCCCTAGGACAATTGAGTGCTATAGACTGTCATCAGAGGAATGGATGTGAGAGCAGACTAATGCTGCTTACCTGATCCATGAAGATTTTCTTCTCACCTAGGACTGGTGCTTTGATGCTGTGCTGGGAGTTCATGAGGTACTGCGCTCTTTTCAGGTAACATCATCCATGAGGGCTGAGGCCACCCATACAAAAGGTAGGCCCCTAGGCAGGAACTCCTGCCAGTAGGTCCTTGTCAAAGGGCCATGCCAGAGGGCCTCTGTGCATATCCCTTCATGTGGGCATCATTTGGGCAATCAACAGATCATATAATGATTTGGGTTTGTAAAGTTTTGTGTCTGTTGTTCTTATTAATTTATTGTTTTGCGTCACCTCACTATGATTACCATGCGATTTCAGTGGTTAAAAGATTTGGCTGATATGGCCTTTTTAATGCTATTTATGAACTGAAGGAAGCTGCCACTAGAGCTCATCTTGTGCCTGATGCGATGTCTTTAAATATGTTTATGGTTAGCGTGTTGTAGTATAGCATGGCACGCGGTGGCAAAGAGCTCTTAAAATATAAGGCAAACAACAGTTCAGGGCCAAACAAAAAACACTTTCATTGTCATTCATTGTCTAATCCAGCAATCAATCCCCAGCTTATTGCTTGCTGAAGGCTGGTTCTCAGTGCCCTTCTCCCAACCCACATTTTAAAGTTCAGAGTTAAGTCCAGCACAAAATCCAGTGACTCACTTGGGCTTTAATGTCTGTGAATAGAGAAATCAGTGCTAATCAGAACAAGTGCCAAGCACACAGCCTCCTTGAGATGCTGAAAGGCCCAGTCCAGGTCCGGTGACCATTAAATTCACTCAGGAGCTGGCTTCTGAAGGAGATTAGTTAATGGCTCTTCAATCTCTGCAAAGCCAACTAATCCAAGGAAGGCCCAAATATCTTTATACAACTTCCATAGTTCAAATTGTATCTGGCCGTTCCCGATTAAGTAGCCCAGGTATTGGACTTCCCGGCCTCCCAGGAAGCATTTCTTAGAGTTGATCATCAACCCGGATTTTTGCAGGCTGGTCAGTTTGTACTTGGGTTAAATGTGTGGCCCAGTCTTTGCTGTAGATGACAGTGTTGTCAAGGTATGTACTGTAGCTGCATACTCCTTGTGAGGTCTCAGCAGGCGATCGACCAGGTGTTGAAATGCGGCTGGATCCCCATGTAATCCAATTGGAAGCACAGTAAACTGGAACAAGCCTTGCTGTGTCGAAAAAGCAGTTTTCTCCTTAGTAGCCAGAGTCAAGGGCACCTGCCAGCATCCCTTGGCCAAGTCCAAGGTCAACATAAAGCATGCTCCACTGATTTGCTTGATTAGTTCATCTACTCAGGGCACTGACTATGCTTCCAATTTGAAAATGACATTGACCTTCTAGAAGTCAATGCAGAATATGTTGCTCCTGCTTGGTTTAGGAACCAACATGATGGGGGATGATCGGTCACTCATATACTCTTCTATAACTCCCAGGTTAAGCATTTCCTCAAGTTCCTTGGTGAAGGTTGCCAGGCTTCCAGAATTCAATAGGGTCATTGTCAGATATGTGAGGCGGGTTCATCCCGGGTGGGTCGAGAACACATCCAGGTTCCAGTGGATCAGACCCTCTAGATTTCTTCTCTGGGCCGCAGAGAGCTGGTCCCCAATCGGGACTCCAGCTGGATCAGATAGGACTGACATTTCCGGTCCCAAATCCTCCTGTACCACTACATCTATCACTGGAGTCCATTTTTTCAGTAGATTAATATGGTAAAATTTGGCCTTCTTCCATTTGTCTGGCTGGGCAATTTTGTAGTTAACAAATCCCGCTTTATTTTCCACCTCATAGGGCCCGTGTCATTTACAGAGTAACTTGCTCTCAAAGGAGGGCAGCAAGACTAAAACTATGTTGCCTGGTTGAAAGGTGCGGTGCATGGCTCCTTGATTGTAACTTTTGGGCTTTTTCCAGACTGAGTCTGGCCACCTCTCTGGCTTTCTTCAGCTGGTCTTGCATTTGTATAATGTACTCTACCAGATTACACTTGGGATGGGGATCCTCTTCCCAGGTTTCACCATATCTAATATGACTCCTGCCATCTTTTGAAGATCAATTCAAGAGGCAAAAACCCGTTCAACTCTGAGGCATCTCAAGGATGGTAAACATCAAGTAAGGTAGGAGAATGTCCCAATTCTTTCCATCCTCCTGCACAAATATTTTTAACATCCGCTTCAGAGTTTCATTGAATCACTTGATGAGGCCATCCATTTGTGGCCTGATGTTCACAGCATCTTAACCTTCACCAAGGCGCACACTTGCTTCATCACCCTGGCTACAAATGGTGTTCCTTGATCTGTGAGGATCTCACTGGGTATTCCCACCCAAGAAAAGACTTCCCAAAGGGCATTCATGATCATATTAGTCTTCATATTTCTCAGAGCGATGGCCTCTGGATATCTGGTAGCATAGTCCAGTATGACTAAAATATACTTGTTACCTCGGGTGGGTTCACTCCAGTGACCCTACCAGATCCATGGCCACTCTTTCAAATGGGGTTTTAATGATGGGCATAGACACTAGAGGAGCAGGTCTAACTCTGGCAGGGTTGTGAAGGTGAGGCATAACTGGCAATACAACTGCACCTACTTATGGACCCTGAGCCAGAGAAATTGAGCTAAAATATGCTCCAGTGCTTTCTCCACCCACAGATATCCCCCTAACAAATGGCTATGTGCTTACAATAGTACCTGTTGATGATAGCATCAGGGAACTATCAGTTGTTCTACCTCTTCCCCCTCTATGGAACCCTCGGCCACTCTGTATATCAAATCTCCCTTTAGCACAAATAGGGAGTGTTTTTCCTAGGGGAGTGTCCAATGCCTACAGGGACCCCATCTACTTCCAAGAACCGCTCTTGGGCATGTTTAAGGGACTCATCCTTTTGCTGGGCCCTCCTGAAGCTCCCTGAATCTCCCTCCAGCCTCCACTATGGGAGGGAGACTAGTCTGTTTGGGTCACTACCGCTGGGACCTGAGCTAACCCCATTAGACTCTTCCTCCCTGGACCCATCCTCTATAGCTGCGCCCAGATTCTGATGGTAGCATATCTTCTTCTGGCAATGCTGACTCCGGAATTTAGCAGGCTTTGGGTTTTTGATATACAGATCTGGGTCTTCCAGGGGGAAAACATCTGGGAAATTCTCCTGGTTCGACTAAGTTGGGTCATTAATTAGCTGGGCTCATATTGCCCAGAAGCTTGGGTAGTCTCGACTGATCACTACTGGATATGGGAACCAGGGAAGCACTACAACCTTAAACGTGTCTTGCTCTGCCGGAGTCTTGAGTGAAATCTGTGCCTTTGGATACTGCCTCTGGTCTCCATGCACACAGGCCATTGTTAGTCTTTGCATAATTGATCTGAATCAGATTACGGTTCCTCGGCGAATGAGGGTCCGCACACTCTCTGAGTCTATCAAAGCCTGGAAGCGGGTCCCCTCAAGCTCCACTAGAATCACAAAGTACGGTGCACCTCCAATGGTCCAAGTCAGCCCAGAGTCCTGATTTCCATCAATCTCAAATACTTCCCATTACACTCCCCAATCTACCCACCCTAACACTTCCCCTCTCCTTGAATCGTTACCTCTGTGACCCTTCAAGAAAAACTCACTGGTACCCTCCCATCACTCCTCACTGGGCAGATATAATGCCCATATCTTGAAAAATGGTGACACCTGACTCTGTGTGGTGCCACCAGGCTGGAAGGTTGGGGGTTCAAATCCCACTAGAGGACAGGTGCTCCTTGTGGTCTTGGGCAAGCCACTTAACCCTCCATAGCCCATGTTCCCTGCAAAATAGTTATCTCCAAGTTATAATACCCTGTTCAATGTAATTTCAGTTCGTTCAATGTAAACCGCACTGATGCAGAATAGCGCGGTATATAAGAGAATGTAAATAAATAAATAAATAATATCGCATGGGGTCAGTCTATCAGTAATTGAACATCATCATTAATAACATCACCCATGGTGCACACTACTGGGCAATATTTTTTTTTCACTTTGATTAGAATATAACAAGTAAAGGGGTACTACAACCCAACTTCCACAATTTCCTTGGAAAGGAAAGGGAAGAAGATAAGACTTTTGAAATAATTAGAACATAATGTGCTTTATTTACTAAAGTGCAGAAAGATGTTTCCATTATGGTGCATTAATTGCCAAAATGCACAGTAATTGCAAAACTACTATGTTAAAAGTTAGAGTGTTCTCAGCATTGTCCCATACTGTTAACATAAGAACAGTACACTTAACATGCACTGCAAATAATGCAATGTAGTTACCACCATTTATTAAGATGTAACAGCTCTGTGTTATCTGCAGATTAACAGTTATAGGTGTAATTTGCATGCTTACTTTGTTTTGGAGGGGGGTAGAGTGAGAAAATCATATTGGATGTTGGAGAGGAAGCCGATTCCGTTTTAGCATCTGCAACGTTTGTGTGGTGCCACCCCCTGCCCACCCTAAACTACACCTGTACTGGTAAGTACCTCCACGTTAACTATAAGGTGCAGTCCCTACCCATTCCCTGCCCCATTCTACATTAGGAAATAAATGTCAAGCCGCACTCTGGAAGCCTGCTCTTACTGGAAGCATGTGCTAATTCTCATGTTAGCCACTATTTATTTTATTTATTTATTTTATTTAGTGTAC
The DNA here is from genome assembly GCA_033557465.1 of Ichthyophis bannanicus. Lineage (NCBI taxonomy): Eukaryota > Metazoa > Chordata > Amphibia > Gymnophiona > Ichthyophiidae > Ichthyophis > Ichthyophis bannanicus. The sequence continues at coordinate 676,814,046 of CM066031.1, forward strand.
ATTTGTATACCGCTACTTCCAGCGATCAGCAGCGGTTTACTTTACATAACAGGGTTGGCTGTACAGGACAGAAATCAACAAAATATACATTTTGATTAAGAGGATAAACACACAACACAGCAGCTGGGTTACTAAATTTATACTTGATTGAAAGGGGTGTCTTTACATATATACATATTAACAGGTCAGCGGTTGTAATTTCTCTTGTCCTGTTGTCGGGGCACAGTGAATCCATTTTGGCTAGGTGAGCGAGTAGGAATAGGGCTCGCTGACTAGGGTAGGTTGTAATGAGTCTGGAATAGGTGAGTCTTGAGCTTTTTTCTGAAGTCTTTCAAGTCGCTGCTTAAACATAGCTCGAAAGGCAGCTGGTTCCAGAGAAGTGGAGCTGCATATGAGTATGCTCTGTTGCTCGTATATGCTTTGACAGTTCTAATGCTATTTGGGACGCAGAGGGTATTGAGGTTTGTGGTTCTTCTGTTTCTGTTGAGTGGTTGTGTGGTGATTAGGTTGGTGAGGTAAGAAGGTGCTATGTTGTGTATGAGTTTGAATGTGGTTACTAGTGTTTTGTATTTGATGCGGGCAGTAATGGGGAGCCAATGTAGCTCAATTAGTACTGGTGTGATGTGCTCGGCGAAGCCTTTTTTCATGATGATTCTGGCAGCAACGTTTTGTGCCATTTGCAGGATGTTTAGGGTTTTCTTTGGTAATCCTTGTAGTATGGCGTTGCAGTAGTCCAAGTGGGGGGTGATGAGAGCTTGGGCCACTGTTCTGAAGTCAGAGTGTTCAATGAGATAACGTAGTGGTTATAGGACTTTTAGTTTATGGAATATGGCCCGGTTGGTTATCCGGAGGTGTTTGTCCATCTTTAGGTTGCTATCAAGCATTACCCCTAGATATTTTATCTCGGTCTTTGTGTGATAGACGTTGTTGTTCAGGGTGATTGTTGAGGGAGGGTTGAAGCCCGGTTTTCTGGAGATATAGCAAAGAGGGCCGAACTCTATCAGGCTCAATCCAATTTATCTCTTCTTTCAGACAGAGTAAATACGGTTAGGATGAGGACTCTAGGAGGCAATTAAAAAGGGATAAGCCTGTAGATGAATAACCCTTCTAATGTTGGTTCAGAAGTAGAGCTGAAGGTGTTAATGAAGCATCTATAGTGGCTCTGCTTCCTGTTTGCAATTATTTGGCAGCCTGAGACCTAGCAGTACTACAGCAAGATTACTCCTTGGGTTCACAGGGTCTTGGGCACCATTTTGGAACCTGCGGCCAGCTGAGCAGGAGTAAGCAGGTTTTGTTCTTGCTCCATTAGACATCGAGGTCCCCTGATAAGACCAGGGATGGGAATGAAGAGGTCAGGAGTCTGATGGGGGGAGGGGCATTTTTATTTATTTATTTACATTTCTTATATACCGCACTATTTGCGATCAGCGCGGTTTACATAGAACAAACAGTATCCGACAATAAACAAGAGTCAGGTCATTACAATGAACAGGAGCAGTGAACTTGGATAACAGGGGAAACTATCTACATGTGTGGAACATTGAAATAGGTAACTGTATATATGTGAGATGGAGTTATTGTGTGTTGCTCATGTGGTGGTTCTTGTTGACAGGGGGGGCCAGGGGAATCTTCATGTTGGGAGAGTTGCTTGTGGGAGAATCAGATGTGTTGGAGGGATCAAATGTCTGGAGGGGGTCTAGATAAATGCACGAGGCCGCGGGCCGGGTCCCGCGGCCGTCAGTAACCTGGGCCCGGGCCCGGCCTCGGCCTCCTGCTCTGGGCATGGGGGGCTTTGGGGGTGGGGGGAGGGGGCGGCGCAGAGGTGCGCGGCATTCGAAATCGCTCCTTGGACGAGAAGGAGCGATTTCATTGGCTGGTGTCTCGGGGGGGGCGGAGCAGGCATTGGTGAGGAGCCGCGTGGCTGTCCTTTTCGCCGCGGCTCCTCGAGAAGCGGACGCGTTCCTGGGTACCGGCGCGTTGGTTAGACCGGCGACTGGGCCTGGGGCAGCGTGGTTCCAATCAGGAGAAGAGTTGGATTGGGGTCGGCTGCTTCTTCGTGCGGCGGAAGTTGCGGGTCGAAGGATAGCTGTTTCCATCGGGTGAGTGTTCGATTGCGTTCGGGGAGAGCTATTGCTTTAGCCACCTTATTAATTGACGAGGGAGCGGCAGGGGGTGTAGCACCAGTCCTCGGTGTGTTTGTTTGAGGGTTTCTGAGCATGGCACGTCCGGGCAAGGGGGCCAGGGGGCGGCTGCAGGGTAGTAGCTCAGTGGGGTCGACTGGGAAAAAGGGGGCGAGTGCTCAGGGGTCTCGGGGAGCTGGGTCTGCTGTGAGGGCTCGGGCCAACAGGCAAAGCAGGCGGGGGGCAGGCTTAGGGGCTCAGAAGCGTGGGAGGGGAGTTGGGGGTCGAGGGGGTGTATCTACTCCTGCTGAGAGGGAATTGACTTCGGGGATGCCTGGGGGTGCATCAGCGGAGAATTCTGGGCTGGGGGCAGTAGGGGAGGTGGGACCTGTGGATAGTGGAGCTGCTGTGGGAATCGTCAGGGGCAGGGGGGAGCAGGCGGACAGAGGAGCGTGTGGGCGGCCGCCCGTATTGGGTTTCAGTCCTGCAGGGGCCTCTGGCGGTTCTAGTGGTTCGGGGGCATATGGGTCCTTTCCAGGAGGTTGTGGGATGTCGGGTATGCGGGACGATGGGTGGGCGGGCTGGCACCAGTTGTCTGGTCAGCCCATGAGCTCGGGTCCCTGGGGGTGTGGGTGGGGGGGGGGGGACTGGGCGGGGGCGGGCGGCTTACCGAGTGCCGGGGGACAGTTTCCATGGGGGGCGGCGGGGTGGGCGGCGGCTGGGGGTTTGGGTACTTCGGCTTGGCATCCAAGGGGGGGGATCGGGTTGGGGGATGGGGCCTTATGGGATGGCATCTGCGGGTGTTGGTGCGTCTCTTCCTCTGGTTTCTGGTGCTTCTATCCCTCTGCAGGGTCAAGCGAGCAGCGTGGCGGCGTCGGCTGGTGGAGGAGGAATCCAGGCGGCGATGTCGCAGGGAGTGGATCCGACTGTGAGGGTGCAGGCATCGGCGGTGCCAGAGCGGGCGGAGCATGCTGCTGCAGGTGAGTCTCCATGCGATTCGGCGGGCGTGGTTGGGGGACGCATTGCCGGCAGGGGAGGGGGTTACGACGGCGCGTAAGGCCAAGTCGAAAAGGCGGCATAGGCGGCATTGTAGACGGGGCGCGTCGTCCTCGTCTTCATCTTCTTTGTCCTCTGATAGTTCCTCTAATGCTTCCGCAGAGGGTGCGCCGGTGGGCGGGGGGGTGGGGTCCTCGGTAGTGCGTTGCGCTGAGCTGTGGGAGAGCGTTCCGCGGAAGTTGCGGCACAGGATCAGGAAACGGTGATATATTGATATTTTTCGGCTTCTCGACGGACGGAAACGCTCGGGGGAAAGTAGGAAGAAACGAAAGGAGGATGAGAAGGCGGGGAGAGTACGGAAGGTTTCGCGAAACACTTTAAATTGGACGAGGGCCTTTTTGTGCTTGGCGAGCGTTTGTGGGCATGCTGATCCGAGTCGTTATGGTGAGCTGCTGGCGTATGCGGATGCCATCTTAGCGGCATCCCAAGCACATGACGGTTGGGCCTGGCTCAATTATGACGAGGAGTTTCGGGATATGATGGAAGAAAATCGGCAGCTGTCTTGGGGGATGAAGGATATTAATTTGTGGCTGACACAGATGTCTGCCAAAAAGGGAGGCGTCGGTAGTGGTGCAGGTTAAAGCAGGGCGGGGGGCAATCCTTCGGCGGCGGGATTTCGGTCCTTTCGGACGGCGGGCCCCGGGCCTGACGCGACCAAAAGCGGACCGGGAGGAGATCTTTGCTGGCGCTTCAATAAAACTTCCTGCCCCTTTCCGGACTGCAAGTTTCGGCATGCCTGTTTGCTCGGTGGGGCAGGCCATTCGGCCGCGAAGTGTAGTCGAAAAGGGGTGCAGGGAGCGCCGGGTGGGGGTAAGTGAAGACGTAGGCGGGGGGTTGGCGCCTACCCCCATTAAATTGCAGGCGTTGCAACTGTGGTTGGCCCTGTATGGGAAGAGCGGGCACGGTAAGAAGGGGAAAATGTTAGGGGCGGGGTTTGCTGAGGGATTTCGTATCCCATGTAAAATTGGGGGTGGCCGAGGTGGCGGCCAAAAACTCCAGCTCGGTGGGCCTGCTCGCTGGGGTGGCCTGGGCGAAGATTGTGGCTGAATGTGAATTGGGCAGAGTCGCTGGTCCATTCGACCAGCCACCGTTTCGCCGTTTATTAATTCTCCCCTTGGGGTGATCCCGAAGAAGGAGCCAGGGCGTTATAGGCTGATACACAATCTGTCTTTCCCTCCTGGTGCCTCTGTGAATGACCATATACTGCGTGAATTCTGCTCGGTGCGCTATGCGTCCTTTGACGAGGCGTTGGAGCTGGTGCGTCAGTGTGGAAAAGGGGCATTATTGGCTAAGGTCGACATTGAATCGGCATTTCGACTTTTGCCGGTGCACCCTTCTGCCTTTCCCTTGCTGGGATTTCGCTTTGACGGTCGGTATTATTACGACAAGTTCTTGCCGATGGGTTGTGCGCTATCTTGTGCGTACTTTGAGGCCTTTAGCTCGTTTTTGCACTGGGTGTTGGTTCAGCGGTCCGGGTGCTCATCTATCGTGCATTATTTGGATGACTTTTTGTTTGTGGGTCCCCCGCAGTCCACGGTGTGTGCGTCATTGCTGGGGTTGTTTCTTGAGATGGCTGCTGAGTTTGGCATCCCGTTGGCGGAAAGCAAGACGCTGGGGCCGGTGGCGTCTCTATCCTTCCTGGGGATTGAAATAGATGCGGAGGAGTTCGTTGTCCGTTTACCTATGGATAAGGTGGAGCGGCTGCGCCTCCTGGTAGCAGAGGTTGGGTCCGCCTCGAAGGTAACGTTGAAAGAGTTGCAGGTGTTGGTCGGTCACTTAAATTTTGCTTGTAGAGTCATTGCAATGGGGAGGCCATTTGCGCGTAGACTGTCCTTGGCCATGAAGGGGGTGCGTAGTGGCCACCATCGTATACGGGTGACGGCGGGGATGCGGGCCGATTTGCGAGTATGGGATGCCTTCTTGGCAGATTATAATGGTCGATCAGTTTTGCAGTCGGCCGAGCTTTCAAATCTGGACTTGGAGTTGTTCTCCGATGCGGCCGGTAGCTCGGGTATGGGATTGTATTGTCAGGGTGCGTGGTGTGCAGCCCCATGGCCGGCGGCCTGGGCTGTGAGTGGGTTGACGCGTAATGTGACATTCCTGGAATTGTTCCCGATTGTGGTGGCTTTTGGGTGTGGCCAGAAAGATTGAGGGATAAGCGGGTGGTTTTCTGGTGCGACAACGCGGCGGTGGTGCAAGTGCGCCGGGGGCGGAGAAGAATTCAGCAGTTGTTCCGGAGCACCTTTGGAGGATTGGGATGCAGGACAGATGGAGTTGCTGCGGTCCTCTGTGGCTCCAGGTACGTGGGCAGCTTATCGGCGGGGTTATGCGAAGGTGAGGGAGTTCCTCAGAGGGAGCGGCTGGAGTGGTGGTAGTGTAGAAGGCAAGGTAGCGGGTGCATTCATCGTGTGGGCAAAGGGGTGCGGTTGGTCCCGGTCGGCAGTGTGTTCGGCGCTGGCAGGTTTCTCCTTTTTTAGTAAGGTGCTGGGCTGAGGCAACCCCAGTGCGTCTTATGTGGTAAAGCGGCTGCTGGCCCGGTTGACCAGGGAGCAGCCGAGTGTGCCTGATTGGCGTCGTCCGGTGTCCCATGAATTGTTGCTGCGCATTTGGGCTGTTTTGCCTGAAGTGGCGGCTTCAGCCTACGAGATGGTGCTGTTTCAGGCTTTGTTTGTTACGGCCTTTTTCGGGGCGTTTCGGGTCAGCGAGTTGGTCCCGCGGTCGGGCAGGGGTTTGGTGCACGGTGGTCTAGAGGTGCACCATGTTGACCTGCAGGAGACGCTTGTGCGGCTTTATGTGGCGCGCTCGAAAACGGACCAGCAGGGCCTGGGCCGTTGGGTGCTCTTGAAAGCAATTCCGGGGGTGAATTCCTGTCCGGTGCAAAATCTGGGGTCTTCCGTTCGTCAGCGGCCAAAAGTAGCGGGTTGTTTTTTCTGTCACGCGGACGGGCTTGTGGTCACCCAGTTTCAATTCACGGCCGTCTTACGCCTGGCTGTGCGGCGGTTGGGATTGGATGAGCGGCGGTATGCGTCCCATTCCTTCCGGATAGGAGCGGCGACCAGTGCAGCCGCGGCGGGACTTGAGGGTGAAGTGATTCAACGGATTGGGAGGTGGCGCTCCGGTGCCTACACAGGTTATGTGCGCCTGGACCAATTATGAGGATGTGGCAGGCGAACAGAGGGGGGGGGGTGAGGGGGGGGGTATTAATGCTGTGTTTCTTTTTCAGGGTTGCTGCAGCACCGGCCTCAGCAGAGCGATGGAGCGAGCCCAGCCGGAGTATGGTGGATTCTGGGACATTCTTTCGTGTACTGGGCCGAGCGCAGAGCTGCAATTCGCCCGCTGGGGCTGCACCTGGGATTGGTGTCTTGCAATGTGAGGCTGGTGTGGATGGGCGAGCGTGGCATGCGCTGGTGGCAGCTCCTTCCAGTGGTTCGTAGGCATGCGGACCGGCATCAGCGACCAGCGGGGGTGTTGCTGCATCTTGGAGGGAATGACTTATCCAATTGGACGTGCCGGCAGCTCATTCGGGCGGTGCAGCGGGACCTTCGGGCGCTGCAGGAAGAGTGGCCAGGTGTGGCAATTGCCTGGTCGGACATTATCCCGCGGCCTGCCTGCTTGCCTCAGCGGCGGTGGTCGCGTGGGTTGGCGAAAGTCAACAGGCAGATTGGACGTTGGGTGCAGCAGGCCGGCGGGTGGCAGGTTCAGCACCCGTGGGCGGACCCTCGATGTGCTGGACTGTATCGCACGGATGGGGTGCATTTGTCCCCGGTGGGACAGGATCTGCTATTAAATGATTGGCAGGAAGCTCTGGAAATGATTGGTCGCAGCTTTATGGGGGTGGGGGCGGTGCGAGGTTAAGTAAACTGCCTCGCACCGGTGGCAGGGTAGAGAGCCAGCGCTCGCAGAAGTGGCGCGGGCTTGAACTGATTTAGGAGCAGTGGGGGCGAAGTGCTCCTTGGGGTGGGGCGAGACAGCCCGGTTGGGGGTCTCGGCCCGGTAAGGGGGTGGGTGCCGGCCTTTGCTACTAGGATGGCGAGGCAGGCGGTGGGGTCCGGGGAGGAGGATGCTCCGCCTTGCTGCTAACATGGCGGGAGGGAGCATCGTCCGGAGATGGGGTGGGGGGCTGGGGGGTTACTTTGAAAGTTGTATATTTTGGCCTGTTTTGGGCCGGTTGTTACATGTTGTAATAAAGCTGCGACCAAGGTTTGTACCATATTATAATTGTTGTGTATTTTGTTGGGGGGGAAAGTATGTGGGGGGGGGGGTGTCATAGATTATTGGTGTGAGACGAGGCGGGTCTCCGGGTTACCAGAGTTAATGCACGAGGCCGCGGGCCGGGTCCCGCGGCCGTCAGTAACCTGGGCCCGGGCCCGGCCTCGGCCTCCTGCTCTGGGCATGGGGGGCTTTGGGGGTGGGGGGAGGGGGCGGCGCAGAGGTGCGCGGCATTCGAAATCGCTCCTTGGACGAGAAGGAGCGATTTCATTGGCTGGTGTCTCGGGGGGGGCGGAGCAGGCATTGGTGAGGAGCCGCGTGGCTGTCCTTTTCGCCGCGGCTCCTCGAGAAGCGGACGCGTTCCTGCCCTCCCTCCCTTTTTTTGGGGGTCTAAGGTCGGGTTGTTGCCGCTGGGGGGGGCGGGGTAGAGAGCCAGCGCTCGCAGAAGTGGCGCGGGCTTGAACTGATTTAGGAGCAGTGGGGGCGAAGTGCTCCTTGGGGTGGGGCGAGACAGCCCGGTTGGGGGTCTCGGCCCGGTAAGGGGGTGGGTGCCGGCCTTTGCTACTAGGATGGCGAGGCAGGCGGTGGGGTCCGGGGAGGAGGATGCTCCGCCTTGCTGCTAACATGGCGGGAGGGAGCATCGTCCGGAGATGGGTGGGGGGCTGGGGGGTTACTTTGAAAGTTGTATATTTTGGCCTGTTTTGGGCCGGTTGTTACATGTTGTAATAAAGCTGCGACCAAGGTTTGTACCATATTATAATTGTTGTGTATTTTGTTGGGGGGGAAAGTATGTGGGGGGGGGGTGTCATAGATTATTGGTGTGAGACGAGGCGGGTCTCCGGGTTACCAGAGTTACTGCAGCATTATTTTGGGGAGTGATTGTGGCCAGGGGGTGATCTGGAAGGAATCAAGATTAGCGGGTATTGAGGGGGGAGGATTGCTCCTGCCAGCTCAAGTAGTCCGTATACAGCAGGAGCTGCAATTTTAGAAAGGTGCTCCTGCTCATATGCGTGGGGTATTTCTATGATACTGTTCCCTTCATGAAGCTTTTTTAAATTGCTGATCCCATTGGATATGGAGGGACATTCATGAGAAGTCCTGCGTCGGTTTTTACAAGAGGCTCTACATTTGGTATCGTCTCTCCCATTACTATCTAAAATCTGTTTTCACATGTTTAAAAATCTAATTGGGAATGAAATCCTTGACTGTTGGGGAGGTAAGAAAAAATAGATTTTTATTTCCTTGAAATGGAGCTAATGATTGATTTCTAAACTATAAAAGAACATTTTTGTAATAAAATCTCTTAAGGATTGTTGCTTTGTCATCAGTAGCCCAAGGGTCTGTTTTTTGGCACAGCGTAAACCTCTGCCTTTAATTTTACAATGGAAGGCTATGCTATAAATCCTTTTTTAACACTGTATGATATTTATGTCTTCGAAAGGTTATGCTATTAATAGTTTTTGTTTTCATTTATTTACTTTTGACCATCTGTTTGCAGGATATTTTAACTGGGTTTGACAGTTTTATGGCTGAAGCTCTCCTTCAGATTGGAATGCTCTTGATGTCTGCTTCTGAGTAAAGATTTCCTGCAACATTCAGTGACACACTAATTCATTAAGAACACTGTTTAGGGCTATTTTTACTATTTCAGTCTGTTATTTCTTTGTGTATTTTCATGAAACCTGATTAAGTATAATATAGACCAGTGAACTTTCTGAAGAGTAACAGAGTGGTTAATTTATGTGCTCGTTATGAATTAGTGATAATTCAAGCTGTCTACAGCGTGATGGTGCATTAAAATCACATCTGTACATCAAGTAGGATGCTCAGATAAGAAACCAGTTCAGGATGGCACACTTGATCTGTTAAAGATGACCCTAAATATGGGAAGTTTTGTCTAAATGACTATACATGCAACCTCTGCTAGCAAGTCAGCAAGTTAGATGGTCTCACTGGTGGTTATATGGGCTGCATTCCTTCAAGGTGTGATGATGGATGCCAATTTCTAAAAACTCATAAAAGGGAGACATGTGGGAGAAATGTATAAGAGATTTATGCCTTTCTCATAGAAAATACAGGAATTCTATGAAATTAGAAAATGGCAAAATGTGCCTAACGGATTTTCCTTCTCAAAAAGGCAGATAGCAGCCCTGGGGGCCATGAAGACAACTTTGAAGGACATGTCATAAGTGGGGTAGGGAGGAGAAGGATCTTCAACCACCATTACTGAAAAGCTCAGGTTCAGGCTAGTGCCACATATTCAAATCAGCATTAAGGTGATAGTTCTGTGCTTCCTGGGCTAGCTAGAATTGGCCGTGCTGTAGAGCAGTGGTTCGCAAACCAGTCCTTGGGGACTCCCAGGCCAGTCAGGTTTTCAGGATATCCACAATGAATATGTATGAGATAGATCTGCATGCACTGCTTCCATTGTATGCAAATCTATCTCATGCATATTCATTGTGGATACCCTGAAAACCTGACTGGACTATGGGTCCCAGAGGACTGGGTTGAGAACCACTGCTATAGAGAAAGCATTCTTAGCCCAGGGGCATGGGAATCCCAGTCACCAAACAACATCAGCAACTACTGGTTCGATTTAGGGCCCATGATTGCAGGGTCCTGGAAATAGCCTAGTGCACAGATCCAATCCAAGGACTGCCACTGCAATGCCTGCACAAAGTGAGTTGGGAGACCGTATAGTATTGGGTAAAAAGGATCCCCAGCTGATTGGGAATGAAGATTCATGGCACCAGATCCCAGACGTATTTCCTATTGACCTGGAAGCTCAAATGTACAGAAGAAAAACTGCTGAGTCTGAGAAAGAAAATGAGCAAAAGGTAGTGTGATATATCCTTCAACTAAAAATGAAGATGTTTTAATCAAGGAAGGACTTATAAACCTCTAGCCAAGCTGCTCATTTTTATTCACAAGACAGACCTGTTATCCCCTGTTATTTCACCTATTATTCTGGAAAAATCGCCACCATTGTAATAATAGAAAAAGAGGTATTTAACTAAAATGTAAGACTGAACACTGAGCAAAAAGCATATGATAAATGGGAGTAGCTGTGTAATCCAGTATTCACACCAGAAAAGTGATGGCTGCCTTATCCTAATCTGAACTCCAATATATTTTTGAGTTTTTTTTCAAAAACTGTGAAACCCAAAATGTGAGTTTAATAATGGCATGCAAAAACGACGGTTGTGGATTTGTTTAACAATAGAAGCCCCAAAGTGCGTCAATTGACGTAAATGCATCACCAGTGCCACTGCTAGAACCATGTCAGTCATGTTCCATGACTTTATTAGCAAGGTCAAGATGTTCAAATATGTGCATTGAAAATTAATAACATATGCACCACCTAGCGGGAAAATGAATTTATACCTAGAAGCGCCAAAGTACATCAATTGACGCACTCAATTGTCTTGGATGCGTCAATTGACGTACTTTGGGGCGTCCAGGTATAAATTCATGTTCCCACTAGGTGGTGCATCTCAATCACTGTTTACAGTTTTACTTCAGCATTACAAACAATAAACACATGACGTCACATATTGCACGTATTTAACAAATAAGTAACTTCACATTAATTCACATCTGCATTTCATGCTAAACACAGTCATCGTGTTAATGCGTCAATTGACTCACTTTGGGGTTTCTAGGTAAAATTCCTTTTGGGGCTTCTAGTGTTAAATGACATGGGAAATATCTATGATATTCCTTTTTCTTTTTAATCTGAAAACATGAGGAAAAAAATTTGGCTTTTTTTCGCAGTGTTGGGTTGGAGGGCATTAGTCTTCAAGGAGGAGCTTTTATGCTTTCCGGGGGCTTGGCTCTATATTTCTGGTAGTATTAGTTCTATTTCCTATTTGACCCAAGTTTCCTTGTCTGGATTTTTTGCTTTGTGAATCCATTGACTCCTGCTCTAGGGACCTATTCCAAAGGCATCCTTCCCCCATTCACCCCCAAACATTTTGGTGCACTTCCTTCATTCTCTATCATTGTGACCATATCAGCACTAAAATATGAAAATGAATGGACCATGAAATCTTCAGCTCAAGCACTCTGGAAGCCCCTGCAGATCTGGTCTTATGGCAGCATTTCTTTAACAGTTTTTTTATACTGCTTTATCATTTTTTACTCAAAGCACTTTATATTGTAATATAAACTTGCAATGTATATTGAACAGGGGCATTGATATCTTGGATTCTTCTGAGGCAATAGAGGCTTAAGCATATTTGCCCAAGGCCACCAGGAGTGCTAGTAGGAATCAAACCCTGGTCTCTTGGTTACCATGCCAGTGCTCTAACCATTAGGCTACTCTTCCACTCCATGATGCATCAGTGGGAGTGGAATCAGAAAAGGCTTCCAGCATGCTTGAGCACGATGCTCTGTGGCATTTCATTTTCCTTTGGTAGAGTTGACATGGTCTCAACTGCAAGGAATGAACGAGCTGCACTGGAAGGTTTGAGGTGGTAAACTTGGAGGGAGAGAGAAGGATGGAGGCGCACTACCCTGAAGCACTGGGGGGGATAGCAATGGCTGAAATGACTGCCTACAGCTACCTCCTACTGCCACCACTCCTTTATACCTGTGCTGTATCCAATGAATTGATGTAGTTGCTGCCCTTGAAATTGTGGCGCCCTTGATGATTGCCTCACTTGCCTAGTGGAAGGGTCTCACATTTTTTAACACCAAAATGAAGCAAAATGAAAAAAACTGTAAATGACACAATACCAAATATAATGACATTTTTTTTTTGCCCGCACTACTTAGTGAAAACTACTTAACTGAGTGAGAACACCCAATGACAAAAAAAATGTTCAGCGACATTAGGGCTACTTCTATGGGACATCAAGATTGTTGAGTGCAAAAAAAGAAAAGGATTATAGGCTAAGCAATTCTGACCATGATGACACTGGACTCAATTAAGTAGTTTTTGCTTGCCTGCTACACATCAGATGCCGTATTTTTGGGTTTGAATGCTGCAATATATGATTGCTCCAAACCTATGATTGCATTTTTTCTCAGTATCTGATTTCATATTTTAGTCCAGCACTAAGGCTGACCATTTCTTAACAAGTATTTGGTTTATTACGGCCTCTTAAAGAAAAGATGCACATACACCTATGAATCTGCATGCTTAAAATCGATTTGTGCTTATAAGAAGTTCAAATGTAACATTTTTCAAGGGTGGCTGAACACCATTTTTTTTTGGGGGGGGGGGGTCCAAGCTCCACCCGAAGGTCAGACAGACTGCAGGAGGATGTGATCCCCGGCCTTCCTCTCCTGTCTGCCCATGGGGATCCGATCTCTCACCCACAGCGCCCTTTTGCCCGCAGGGGATGGGATCCTGCCTACCAAGTCATGATTGTGGCCCTCCCCTCTTGTCTGCCCCTTTGAAAATGGATCCCCATAGACAGACAGGAGGGGAAGGCCAGTGATTGTGGCAGCAAAGTTTTGGTGGGGCCAGGGCCCGTGTAGCCCACCCCATTCTGACACATCTGATATATTAAATGAAAAGGAGTGTGTGAAAAAACACTCAAAGATCAGAAACAAAATTTAGGAAATTCCAAACATGAACCAAAAATATATCGGCATTGCACATTCCTATCAAACACCTTGATTCACCTATTATTCTCCTATAACCTGTCCTTCCCATACCCCCATCCCTCCTATTTCCCACATTGCTATTAGTACCGTAGTCCCTTATCCCCCTACCCCACCCCCCAGAAAAGTGACACCACAGACACACTCATGCACAATGCTCAGTGAAACTCCTTTTATTTTCACTTCACTTGGTTTTTTTTCTCATTTTTTCCAAAGGGCAAGATAACAAAAAAGAACATGGTAAGGTTGTTGCTGGTGCAAACATCTTTAGCACATCCAGACCCTTAACTCAGAGAAGAAATCTGTCTTTCCCTCTCTCTTTTTCTCTGGTGTTCGCAGTAGGGATGAGTTGTTTACCCAGGCACGTTAACTGACATGGTGCATGCACTGAGTGTTACTCCTGGCTAAACCATTCCAAAAGATGCAAAATTAAGAAACACAAATATCCAAACCAGGTCTTTTTTTCACAGAGAGCCTAGAAACTAACAAGAGCGGATGAATATTGCTCACTAAACTGTACAAAGTCATCGTTAGCATGCCCTCCAAATATAACAAGATATCTGCTGGAATGCTGTTAAAATAAATAATTTCTACTATAAACAGATGGAAACAAACGGTTATCTCTTTCAACAGACTGTAAATAGAAAAAAAAATACCAATCATTTTACACAATAAATATTAAGAAAACCATTGACATAGTTGAAATGCACTCATATAAATTAACAACTTTAATTACATTAAGCAGAACGGACATTGGTTAAATCAATGCATGTACTGTACTATGCAAAAAGAAAAAAAAGGCTTCAGGATAGTTTGGGTCTTATCATTAGTTAAGAAAATAGTCAACTGCTCAGCCACTTTCTGTTTTCTAAATATATAAATACAGGAAGAAAAGCAGATCTTCATGGGAGATAAGCACAGAAAATTGATCGATTGTATTTCATATAGCAAATAAATAACAATGCGCTCTAGGCCAAACGAATTTCTGATTCTGCCTTTAAAAGTCATGTTAGACCCTTAACCCTCCAGAACTGCACAATAGAGTCCCAGTGAAAGAAAGAATGAGATGGGATCACGTGTGCTCTTCTGATCCTCCATCCATAACTTTATGTTTTAATGATTGACGTACGGTAGATTTGAAAGGGTCAGTGACTATTAGGTCTCTTTAAATGAAAGGGATACTGACAACCTCCCCTTGGTCACAAAGGTCTATTGATAGGATTTTTGGTATATGAATATATGTCCCATGGCTTCTCTTTGTGATCTTGGATAAGTCACTTAACTCTCCATTGCCTCAGGTATAAACTTAGATTGTAAATTCTCTAAGGGACAGGAAATACCTACAGTAACTGAATATAACTCGTCTTCAGCTACTTCTGAAAAAGGCATGAACTAAATCCAAATATGAGCTATGAATCATGTTTCCCTTATCAGAATTTAAGAGAGATATGCATCAGTTCCTAGAAGGTCAAAAAATGTGATATGATCGGCATGGTCATGCTTTGTAAGGAGGTTCAGGCAGTTCCGAAACCAAAGGGGAACAAGATGACTCTCCCCTGTTGTGGTTTGGTTGTATCCAGTTTCCCTTCTCATGCTGAGATCTAAAGTGAGACAGTGCCCGGACACATTCAGGGTCTTAATGGTGTTTGCCTGCACATTCAAGATGCTAGTAGTTCTCATACAACATAAGTGGTGAAAGGGATTTCATTTTGTGTACTACATTTTAGACTCCAGTCCTCTTAAAACAATACATCACTTCTTTAATGCAGCATGCAAATATACTAAATCTCACTTGAAAATTAGTGCTCTTAGTGCTAACAAGGAGAGCAGTCTGCCTCAGGAAAATGCTACACACTGAGGCTCCTGTTTACTAATAATTAGTGCACAAGGTCATTATTATCACACAATATCTGTCTCTGAACCCATTCCATAAATGCATTGCATTACATAACTGGGCTTTGCGGTGGATAACAAGTCATAACATTGTTATTACATGCTAAGCTGTGGTACATAGGGCCTGAAAGTGCAAGGCATAGGTATCAAAGACTGATAGCATCTGGCACTTAATATAAAATGTTACCGTTTGCCAGGTATATAGAAGATCCCAGCTAATCTCAGCCCTTCTATGAAACAAACAGAACAATTCTGGGGGAAGTATAATACAGCTTTCCTTTTGTGATAAGGAATGACAATAGCACATACAAGGGGATTTTTATGCAACTACCTGTAAATAGTGAGTATTTTCAAGATGTTAAAAACTGGTTAAAATATAGTATGAAGCTATTTCAAAGAAATATGTATAGTTTTAATAAAACAGAATTTGATACTTTTTTCCCACAGTCATTTTTTCTTTTTTATCATATACTCTGCTTTTAATAAGTTCAACCACAAATCAAAACTCCAAGGCTGAGCCAAGAAGCTTGAGAGGATATAGGATAATGGGGCACATAACTACCAGTAGATGTAATAAACTAGCTACTAGGAAGGGGATAATTTGATAGATTTGATTTTCAATGTTTTAGTCTTTTGTATATTCCATCCCTCCTCTAAACCAGTCTACACATTTAATTGTTTTCCCTCTAGCATTTTTAAGAACTATTTTCTTCAACTTCTCTTTGTGTGTTTATGCTCCTGAAAACCATAACATCTCACTTTATATTAATTCGAACAACACCAAGCAAATTTTGAAAATTAAGGGCCTTTTTATTTAAAGTGCACACATTAGCACACATTAACTGCTTCTGTGAGCCTTCGCTAATTGTTACCATGCAGTCAGGACAACTACCACATACTGAAACATGCATTGACTGCCCATCATGCAATGGGGCAGGGTTTGGCATGGTTGGGGGAAGACTGGGTATCAACTGTGCATTGTGCGTGGGCATCAGTAGAAGGCATTAGGTGCACCTGCAGTAATTGCCAAGGACTAAAACACATATTAAGGGGTTTCCCTGTGTGGTAACTGTTGGGCACAATCTGGCCACACCTCCAACAATTGCGACAGTGTGCTAGTATCTAACGCAAATTGATTTTGAATCAAAATGTGCATTAGGGGTAAAAAAACAACCCACTGCTCTGTAGTAAATGGACCCCTAAGGATGGCTTAGATTTGGATCCATTCAGGCTTTCTTTCTCCTTCATTTTTCATGCACGTAAAACTTCCATTTTTATGGCTTCCAAAACTGCAAAGTCTGATTTGACAGTAAGTTTCGTTTCAGGTATGTGATGTTGGTGGTTTGGTGAGCAACAGGGTCAGTTCAGGAAGGAATATAAGCTAAATTGGCAAACTTTTTTTAAATGAAAACTATAGAATGGGTAAGTTACGTATATTAGGCCTGGAAACCTCACAGAATTTTCATTGTTACTGGGATGTTAGGACACAACTTTTAGCTTTTGCTGAATAATTTGTTTTTAACTTGATACTTTTTTTTCTTTTGAAAACTGCAAGCAAGTCTGTAAAACATATTTGTATAAAAAGCACATAAATGAATTATCCATTAGCTGTACTATGTAAACTAAATATTGTGGAAATAAATTAAATAGAAAATATAGCTATAAGCATGTAGTTTGATATTTATACACAAAGTGAATGGGGTTTTTTTGCATTTCATTAGATACATACATACAGATATAACAAAGACAGACACAAAGGATGATTGCTGAAAATAAAAATAAAAAAAACATAGAATAGCACTTTCCCTCCTCCCCCCAAGAAACCTTTTTTTACTATCATCTTAGAAAACTGACTATGTATATAAATATTTTAAAGTTATAATCTTTCCATGCCCTATTGGATGGACATTTTGGGACAGCTGTTAGAAATTTCATCTTACAATACACCTTAATTACTGGGCAGGAAATGAGAGACTCATGTCTCTTATTGTCAAACATAATTTTTTGCCATGTGGGGCCAGTTTTAAAACATGCTGACTACAAAAGTCCATAAAGGTGCCTATTTTATGCCTATGTAAAAAAGGCAACATAGGCGACGATGTACCTTTAAAATATTTTGCAGTGCACAAATATGCTCACGCAAATTTACATCTGCTTTGAAGGTATAAACTTGCATGAGCGTATGTGCATTTTTTCAAAATATGTACGCATATTGCAACACTTTGACCCCCCAACCAACTACTCCCTAAGAACACCTATGTGAGGTCCCCATAAAAGTACACACTTTCAGTGCATCTACTTTTTATGTGCATAATCTGTACCTATACAAGAGCCTGTTTCTGCAGGAAAACATACTTTACAAGTGAAAAATGCTTTATCAGATTCTCTCCATACTCTTAACTCTCTATAGAATCAGTACTACATATTTCCTACAGTATTTCTCTTTACCTTTAATCAAATCTCATTCCCCTTCTTTCAGTCTTATAGAATCACCATCCATCTCCTTCATTTTTTTTTCTTGAAATTGTATTTTTAATATTATTAGGTATTTTGGAACCAAAGGTCTCTACCCTTCCATATAACTATAACCATCCATTTAAAAATCTCCCACTTGGGCTCACTCATCAACTATTTGTCTTGCATTTTCATATTCATCCATTGGGATGTAAAGGAATGATGTTAAAATTCAATATTTGATTACAAAGAGACTAGCAACCCCTGATTATCTATTGTGTGGGAATTTATACAATAGGAGGAGCCTACAGAAACAATTATTCTAATTCAGGAAGATAGCAGAGAAGAAAAACAGTGAATAATGTTATTCTGGATATTTCCTCCAACTATTGACTTTACTTATACCAAAACATGGTAGCACTGTTGCTATGAGCTATTGTCTACAGAAACATTTGCCTTTTGTCATTGCAAACCTAGACCCCTACAAATATTTATGGGTGTCCGTGTTGTGTTACACTTGGATGGCACATTTTGAAATTTAAAATAAAAGAAAACATGGTGTTTTCCATCAAATAATGCCATTCTTTTGAGAGAACTCAAACTGGCTGACTTGAAGTGCTTTTTTTCCTTTCTTGCTATTAAAAACCCCATTTTCAAAGTTGCTTTACAACAGTGTACAGCTACTGTACTGTGCATCCTGGAAGTTCTCAGCTTCACAAATGCAAAAGGAGTCAAGGTTAGACTAGTTAGCAGGGTCTTTCTGCCTCAATGCATTCCACTTACTCATTAATCCTTAAACCTATGACTTATTTTGCTTGTTGAATGAATCTCTCAACCATAAACAGACTGTTAAAGGCTCATACAAACATCTTTGGTGTATACATCTATTCTTTTAAGGTACAAAATAACAATAATCATAAAAATAGTTATATTCTTGTGTGCTGTAGCAGTTCTGGTAGAGCTCACATTAAGTGCAGCTTTTAAACACCACCTTGAAAATACTTGTTAAATAAGGATTAGACAGGTCAAACACCATTGTAGTGCAAATAGTAAACAAACCCCCTCCCACAATTTTTTCTTTTTCTTTTTATCTTTTTTTTACAAAACAGAGAAATGTTTGGCTCCCATAAGTGGTCAAACATGTTCCTTTCAAGTATCTCTCATCAAATTAAAACAAAAATTAAACATGATACTCTTCTTCCAATAAAAATAGTCTTTCTTTCTTTTTTTTTCTTTTTACTCAGGTAAACAGTTTCAAACCAAATCGGTTGCATAGTTCTAAGACCTTTAAGCACCTTAGCGAAATGTAACTGTGGTCTCTGAAATTTTGCAGAAATAGTGCCGAGGACAAAGTTTTGCACACCTGCGCTTTATTTTTTACCAAAGTAATCTAATATATATATGCATATATGTATGCGCAGACATGTATTTATATGTATGCATATATATATATGCTAATGAACATATTATTCAAAATCTTGGCTGTCTGATAATTTAATGCCAGGCTGCCATCTCAGGCAGCCAAATATAGCTGCAGGCCTGACAAAAGTAAGTCCTTCTTCCTTTGTCTTTAGTCTTCTGTGGTCTGTAGGTGGTGGTCTGATCACTTTATTTTGACTTTATCTACTTTGTTTTCTTTCGCTATCACTATTGTTACTGCAACAATTTTTATGAGCAGCCGCATTCCTCCACAATCATATTCTGGATGTCCTTTTTGATGATGTTCTGCTCGTTATCGTAGTAAAGCATGGACATCGCCCTCAGCTTTGTGGGGACGCAGCAGGACTTGATACTGGTGAAGGGCCTATGACCCCTCATGCGATAATTATTGACAACTAAGGAGTGAAAGGAAAGAGAGGAGCCTGACGTACCAGCAATGTGATTGGGGCAATCTCCCTCGCAATAGTTGGCATGGTAACCAGTAGGCGCTATGATCCATGCGCTCCAGTCAATGTCCTTGAAATTCACATAAAATTGCTTCTTGCAGCAGATGCTGACTTTTCCATCGCACTCCAAGCCACGTTTTCTTCTTCTGTGTGGGTGCTCCTCCGACTGTCTGGCCATGATCATAAGGAAAGGCCTGTGGGACTGTTCCTTCTCCTCTTCTTCTTCGCCAGTCCCTGCCATTGCTGCTGTAGTTCCCCCTCCTTCCTTCTTCTTCTTTTTCACTACCAAGACAGGCGTGGCTCCGGTCTCCTGGCACTGAGCGCATGCTATTCGGATGTCCAGGGAAGTTGTGCCTTGATCTAGGAGGCCTTGAATGCTCTTGGAGATAGGAAAGGTATGCCAGCCACTTCTTTTGGTATCAACTGCTTTTTCTGCTATAAGAAATTCTTTTTTTGCCCTTTCTGGCCCCCGCTCTTCCTCCTGGCCCTGAAGATCTCTTCTTTGCTGTTGATATAGGCGGATGGTTACTTTGGTCCTGCTCCGGTTGGATTTGGAGAGTTTCAAGAAGAGCCAAAACTCAGCTTGCTCCACCAATGACAAATTATTGCCTTCCTTGGAAATCTCAAAGTGAAGGACTTTTCTGGAAGGCCCTGCATTAAACAGAAAGAAAAAGAAGAAACACATTGATTGGGATTTTGCAAATTTAATTTGATCTGAACCAGCTCACATTAATCAATTTCTTAGGTTATTTTCCTTTTTTTTCATCCCTATGATGATCATTTAAAAATAAAACCAGTTTCTGCTCTGCATTTCATTTCTCTAAAAACAAGAAATAGGGAAACTGATCAAAGATGGCTCATTATACGCAAGAAACGTAGGCATCTAATCTTCCTGTAAGTCACAAGAGAGAGGCTGGCTCAGCCCTGCTTTAGCTCCTAACATAATAATAATAAAGTATGTGACACAAATCACGAGCGCAAGAACCAGATCATTTGTATTCCAAACAAACAGGCCCAGTACAGACAGTGGTGATCCCTGTGTAGGTGGCCGCCCCACTTACCAGTTGCCCAATATAATCCTTCTCTTGCTATTCAGCTCCCTACCATAAAGAAAAAGATACAAGCATTTCAGTGTGGCCATATCTTTTAAACTGCATGAAGAAAGCCCCCATTATGCCAATGATTCGAAGGCTTTCTGATTCTCTGAAGTGGACTATTTTTTTTTCCTTCTGTGCAAATACTATTTATGGATTCTGTTTTTAATTTAATGTGCTCTGCATAAGGTAATTATAGTACTGTAATGGTAAATATGCTGAGGAGAGAGCTAAATGCCAGGGAACTGAATATTTTAGGATGGCTTTCTCCTATGAATAAACTTGCTGGCATAAGGGCGCTGATCGTGAGTGTGATGATGAGGGGGAGTTCCTCTGATAAATACTCCATGTTCTTGGCAAAACTTGAAATGAGTAAGATGTTCTGTTGAGTGATTTGATCATGAGAGCATGAAGTAGAACGCTAGTTAGTGCAGAGTTTGGTTCAGGGGAAAAAGTCCTGTTTTTATATCAAGGTAAACATATGGATTTGGTTAGTTCTTCTCAAAGAGTGCATTGGGCTGTATGAAAAGACACAGTTTGGTTTGGTTTTGTTTTTCCTGCGGCTCTTGATAGTGGTTCTGGAAAGTGTTAACGGCAATCTCAGGGCTTTAAATGTTCACTCTAAGGATCTGTGGGACGAGAGATGGAAGAAAGCCCTTAGTGAACATGAGCCTCAGAAATGTTAAAAAGGAGCAATTAAGGCTCCTTCATCAAGAGCAGTCAGATGTAAGCACCGTGCAGCTTATTCACAAAATAATACTGTATCGACTGAGCTGCTGTTCAAAATTAGTTGATGGATGGAGGTTTTGATAAACTCCAAAAAACTCTCTCTCTCCAGCTCTTTTTTTTTTCTCACTCTCATTGCTATTTCAGAGTGTTTTTTCTAGTTTAGAAGATACCTTTTCAGGCCACTGGCTTCTTCTAGTTTTGAGTAGCCACAAGGTACAAGTTTCTGTTAATTGAAAAAGGAGCCCTGTTACTAACATTTAGTGCATGCTAAAATTCATAAGTGAGCTCTGTCTGCCTACAGGAATATAATGGGCAATGGCAGCAGACAGCACGTGCTGACGGCATCAGTAAACTCTAAACAATAGCAAAATGGGTCCATGGCCCTCTCAGTATAGTAAAATGTCACCTTCTTTAAGTAATTACATATTATCTGTGGCACTGTACTATGCCTTTTGGCTCTTAGGCATTCATGGTGCATGTAAAGAGGTTGTACAAGACTTCTGATAGGTAGGAGATATTTAGCAGTGAGAAAAGAAGAGCTGAAAGTTTGGCCAGTGTGCTCTGAGCTTGATGAGTTGATACTGTCATCATTCAGATCTGGTAAAGTGATACTAAGTTGTATAATGATAAGATTGGTGCTACTGTCCCAGAGTAGAGAATCCGCCTATGTCGGTCTACATTAGGCCCACATACATGTCCTTTTCATTACTGTACTTGAATGCTAAGCATATGGGGAATTAATTTTAAAAGTGCTATCTAGATCTGCAAATCCAGTTTCCCAAACTTCAACCCCCACCCCCTGCCCAGTATCCCTTCCCTCCCTGGTATAAATCTGATACCAGGGAGTATGTTTGTTAAAGTGTAGTAGGCTTTTGCAGCTAACACCAGGCGTTAGCTGTAAACATGCCGCAATAGCTGTAAAAGTCGTGCGTTATCCATTGGAGGTGTGCCCAACATTTCCCCAACAGATAAGATGGAGAAAATGCAAAGATTGCCGTGACATGGCATCATTGATGCACCTTTTGCCACCCATAAAGGTAGCAATAGCTGCATTTGCGATGTCTGCAAAAATATGCAGCTACCGCATGCTGCCAAAACCCACGGTACCTGCACGGTACAGGCATGCCCACTCTCCACCCACACTCCACCCACTCATACTGCTACTGCAAAATGTCGCTATCACTGAAAAATGCATGAAGTAGCTGCATGTCTCCTGCGTTGGCTGTGATTTTCCCATGTTAATGCCATGATGACAGCTAACACCTGGCTGGAGTAACCATATTGCAACCAAATTGTCCCTGGCCTTATTGAGAGAACATAATGTATACACAAAAATCCTATGCCACCTGAGCCAACATTTCAGCAACTTTCTCAGCTACTCTGGTAGGCCTAAGGGTAGTCATTTGCTATGCTCCTAGCTGAGTAGCATTCCTGGCACCATACCACTACCAGCACCTCTTGACTCAACCCAGAACTGTGCTATACAAAGCCCCTGCCATACAATTAGCTAGGGACCCAAAAGAAAACAGGCCTGGTATCCCGCCGTGGCATCATGGTACAAAGACCATATAGCCAATCCCTCCTAACCATCACCAATCAAGCGATGGCTAATTCCCAACCATTACACCAAATAATTTCTCAGCTCAGGTGACCTACCCTAATATGTCATCAAAATCCCCTGCTCCAACATAACATATAATTATAACTACAACTATTGCCCATCAGCATGTAAATGACATTTGTAAGTGCTCCCCCAAAGGTTCAGCAGGTGGCGGACACAAGAGGAGAGAGTCTTAGCTTTGGCTCCAGAACCATTGGCATAGCCCTAAACCCCGGCCCCGGTATAATAAGGAGGAAAATTTAGTTCTGCCCTTCTTCAAAATGCAGTTGTATACCATTTATTTTATATCATCTGTATAGAATGCTGCATTCCTTATGAGTGGCTAAACATATAGGTGAATGCTCTCCAGAGGCACTCTGTAAAAGCTGGCGGAAAATACAGTATCGGCTGACTTGAAAGGTATATCAAAAGTGAAGGCACCTTGATGTTCTAATATCTGTGAAGTAGGCAATAGAGGTTTCCTTGGAACACATGGCTGGACTTTGGGGCAGGTTGTGTCATGATGATGGCTTTGTGTTTGAAGTTTTAAAAGTAAAAGCTGCAGCAAAGTTGCACAGCAGGTTTTTAACAAAATACACGTTTGTGTAGGTTCTTCTGAAGCTTGGATTGAGGGAAAAGAAAATAATGTGAACTTAGTTCTGCTCTGCAACTCAAGAGTGTCATGACGCGGCACGCCTGGAACACACACCTACTGTCCAGAAAAAGTAGTGCAAGCAGCACAGAACAGCCACTGAGAGACCTTTATTTCCCTCATGTATTTAGAAAACAAATTTCTCGATGCCCCCTTCCCTTCCCTTCCAGAGCCATTGGAAGGAGCAGACTAGACAGGTTGCAGCCCCAGGCCAATAACACTATTCATAGGAGACTGTTCCCCGCTGCTGCTTCTTCCCCTCCCCCACCCAGCTGTTCATTCTACAGCCATTTGGTCCACAGCCTAACATACTTGCAATTTTCAGTATGAGTAATTTTCATATATGCTTCAGTATATATGGCGCGTCTGTCATGTAACTGCGAACAGTAGGGCTGCATATAACACAGTAACACAGCATTTTATGTTTTTATTATTATTACATGATACTATTATCACTGGGAATATCTGCTATTACTGTGATTTCTTTTAAATTTGAAACTGGAATGGGAAAAGGAGAACCCGCTTTGCATTTCTGGTTTCTCTTCAAGCTGCATCGCATTGTACTGTGCATTCAGTCTAGTAAGAGCCAACCTTATGAGCATGATAAGTGCATTTACTGATTAGAGAAGCAGATTGTGAACCAAATCCCACCTTTCCCATTGACACTTTGTGACCTTGGGCAACTCTCCACCTTTCATTGCCTCAGGTACAATTCACTAGAGCAGAGAAATAACTTAGGAATCTGAATATAGCTCTCTTTGAACTCATATTTGAAAATGAATACTTCCAGAATTATTTAAGTTAGAGTTAGTCCTTACCAAAATGAATGCTGTTTGGTTTCGTTTACTGACAAATGGGGAGCTAAACTGTAGCAACACTATAAGCAGATGGAGCCCTCTAAATTGTTTCCATAAGCCTTCCCTCATACAGGCCTAATGAGGCACAGCACACACACCTACTCCCAACTCCTTATCTTCGTTACTCTGCTATGAACTGTCTCGTTTTTCTTTTACCTCTTGAAAGCCGAACCATCTCTAATTCCACAGCCCAAACCTTTATGGTTTATTTATACCAGAGGCACAGGATTGGGAGAACATCCTAAAGGCATTAAGCCCAAAAGATTGTTTCTGTTGTCACGAAGTGGAAGCAAAATGTTAGAGGATATGACCTTAAGGTGCCTATGTACAAAGTAGCATGTTAATGCCCGATGTACTAAAGGACAGAAAGATCTTATTACGTGGAGCATGAAACTTAAAAAGGAGTTACCATGTTGATTCATACATACCTGAGGCAGCTGAAATAAAGAGGTCTTTGATAATCTGATCCACCCACCCCACTCCCGCCCCACTACTGCTGCTCCAAATAACAGCCTCCAATGGGTGGGGTGTGTCAGGCCACTGAAGACCGTTGTTTGAAGCACGTGAGGGTAGCATTGGCCAATCACAGCTTCCCTACCCTTCTCAATGTTTGCTAAACTACATTAGTTATTCATTGACTGCTTAACACGCATGTGCCCCCTAAACAGTTCATCTTTACTTTTTTCTGTTAAGCCCCTCTTAACATTCAAGCAGAATAACATGGATTACCCAAGTATGTTAACTACTGCAAATGTTATATGTGGGTTTGTACTTCTACATGTGCTAAACACATGCTTTGGTCTGTATACCCCTATGTTCTTTCTGAGCCTGGGATAAAAACCACAACATTTGTTTCCATAAGAGATCAATTTAATTAACATTTCGTCTGTCATAATTCACCTTTGTTTAGTTCCTTACACTTGGTAACAGCGGCAGCTTAAGAGGTGGGCAAACTGGATGACTACCTCTGGCCCTATACTCAAAGGAAGTCCTTGCACTCATGTCTGCACTTGCATGTTTGAGGAGACGCAGCCCAATAGTTGTTGCTGGCCCCTTCTTCAACTATTTCTACTTTGATGAGAGCCTGCACTAATGCATTTTCCTTGGCCCCATAACCTTCTATGGTCTGCTATGTTTAATAAGCATTCCAAAAATAAGTTTCCCTAGAACAAAGACACTGCAAGGAAATAGCAGGCGTTTATTTTAAAAAGGAATAAGCTGAACCACTTCTAAGGAAGATGATTCACAATCACCATCTACTTCTAAAACTAGTAATTTCTCCCCTAGTGATTTTCTATCAATTCTCTAACATACCAACTTGCAAAATATTTCTAAGTTTTATTGTATTGCTATTTAGAGTCTTCATGACATGTAGAATATATTTATACGTGTATGAGCATTCCTTCCTTTTAAGCAAGAAGGGAAAAATAGAGAAGAAAAATAAACTCAGATAATTGTGAAGATCAAAAAAAAAATTGCAGAGTCAGCATTTAAACAGCCATGGCTGCAGATTTCAACCGAACTGAAAAGCCTATGGCATATGCCCCCTAGTGGTCATTGTATCATATTGCTATTTTCTTGATATGCACCCAGCAAGCATCTTTTAATAAAAGTAAATACCTGAGGAAAGAAAAAAGTTGAAAGTAAATAAAACTGACCTAAATAAGACAACCCTATGGCTTTAAAGACATTGAACAAGTCCCCTGTCAAAACCGCCTCAGCTAAATCTCTTCTTTTTTTTCCAGGCAAATTAGTTGAGCACTGGTTTGCACTCAAAATGGAAAAGTGCCTTAATTTGTAAGATATTTGTGTTCCTTCTTTTCTTGCACTGACTGCCTTTTGCATCCAGTTTCACAGTTTGCCAAGTTACCAGTTTGCCAACATCAGTAGATGACATTTGCCAGCAATCCAAAACTTAACAGAGGGCTGGCTAGTAAGCAGGTCCACCCTAAAAAGAACAACTAACAAGCCACTGGTTCACAATATTTTAATAGCATTGAAAATTACTGGTAGAGCAACAACCTGGTTGTGCTTTTCAAGAAAGCAGGGCACATGAAACTATATGACAGCATCCTGTAGATTTTTAAAATCACCTGAGTGTCTTAACAGATCTTTATTCCCAGCACTTGGTAATCTCGAGCTGCTAATTGCAGTACAGTAAATGCTAAAGTATTCTTATGTGGCTGGATGGCAATGAAGCAGAGTGATTTGCTAAACGCCGTCCTGTGCTATTCAACCTCAGTTTCAAGAAAACCTATGCAAAGAAATAGCTGAGAAAATCGTGTCCTCAGATGACACCATCCAGTTCCTCTCTCTCTCCTTCTGTCTCCCCCTCCTTGCTTCTCTCTCCTGTCTATCTCCTCTTTGTTTATGCACAGAGCTTTTCCTCCTTTTGGGAGTGAAGTAATGATTCTGTGAGAAAGAATACAAATTGCCGCAGAGTCCAATTAGCATTGGAAAGAGTGTAGACAAATACTGTATCAGACGTGCACGCACATCTAAGCACACATGGCATGTCGTATACCTGAGAACACAACTGCTTCTATCCTTTTTCTTGTTCTTTTCCATAGGATGGCTATACTCTCCCCAACACATTTGTTGTTGTTTTTTTAGTTCTGGGGAGTCAGACATTCAGACAGTCCAGTACTACCCTTACTTGGCATTTTGCCCCAGATCAGTTGAAACGTGATAGCAAACCAGTTCAAAACTGCGTTCAATAATCTTACAATGGACTGCACGTTGCACACTGGTCTGAAACTGGCTTCAAATGGGGAAAGTTTTGCTTGCCAAGCTTCTGTCACAAAGCTCTACATATCACTAAAATGCCACCCTGGAAAAGATGGCAGGATTATCCTTAGGATGCTTGCTGGCATGGACCAGACAGTTGAACTGCACTTAGACTATAGCTCATGACTGTCACATTCTCATCAGCCTTGCAGCTAAAAGATGAGATTTAGTTCTACAATCAAATGTATGGACAGGATTGTAAATTAATTTTAAAAGCAAGTGAAAAGTATTGCTGGGACGCTACTTAGTACACTTGACAGTCATCTCATATTAGATATCTCATTTTTAATACGTGCCACGTGATGCTCTGTGTGCACACAATCTCATGCATGAACCTATTTCCAGCATGCCCACATCCAGAATTATTCAGCAGTGACCAGCAGGTAAGGTGCCATGTCACCAGTGCTCAGAAACAACATATATGTTCTCCCCAAGGAGCAAATCTACACTATCTTTTACATTATCATTTAATATAAGCTCTTTTCACTTTTTAACTATAGCCCTCAACATACTTTGAGACTCTCAGTCAGGAAGGCAACTGCAAAAAAGTGTGAAAATAATGCAAGGAGTCTGGAGATATCTCCAGTTATTGTCAAGGATCTGTAGAGTTTCACTACATATGGAATGAGAGATATTTTCATTGGTTAGGGAGAACAGTGCCAAAATCACTCCGAATCCTGCCACACATGGGCAGTACAGTCACTTCCATGGAAGCCAAGAAAAGAAAAGCTTCATGCAATCCGTCTATATTTAGCATGAAACAGAGAGATTCAAAAATGCACAATAAATTCCACACTGCAATACTGGGTTAAGAAACCAGTAGGGGGTTAGACTAATTTCACAGTAGCAGAAGCCATCATTTTGCGTGAGTGGCCGAAACTCAGTGGCAGTGGGCAGAGAGTGCCGTTCATTCTGTGCGGGCTCTTCCTACTGTGCAACCCCAGAGCAGGCAGCTGCCAAGTGTGCCGGCTTCTGCCTTTTCTTGCAAAGCCAGTCTGTAAGGGAAAAGGAAGACATTTCAGCTTCATCATGAAAGCCCAACGCCTTTTGAACTAGGGAGTACAAGTAGAAAGGAAGCCTGACACCCCCTTGCCCCCTCCCACCCAGCCGGAAAACTCCTTGTACTAATGAGAGCTGTGCTGAGCCGGCGGCAGAAGGACTGACTGTCTGCTTTGAAAGTGTACACACTTTGGCTTGGCTCTCCTGCTTAAGAGAAGATCTGAGTCAACAAGTTCTGAGGACTGGAAACTCTGAGTACTTCTAAGATCGAAAGAAAGCTGCTAGAAAGGGGATTTGACAGCTAGTTTCTATGTTGCTGCTTAGATCAGTCATCCACCGGGAAACAGCTTTCTACAGACTGAAGCTTTCTTCTCATCAACGAGAGAAAGAATAGTGATGTGAATATATACTTTATCAAACTTGCATAGCCTTGGCAGCAGCCAACTAAAAGTAGAGGGGAATTAAAGATCTGCCGTACTTCAAAAGTTAGAGCCAGGCTACCGCACAGAACAACTGCCCCTGGTTGCATGCATTTGCTTTCAGTTTCACTGCGAGATTTGATTCTAACTCAGTGCTCCTCCTGCTGCTATTTAAGATCTTGTGCTTGGCAAGCTTAAGAGAAATTACATACGGACCACCTTGCTTTGTTAGAGTGGCTCTGTTCGTGAGAAACCTTAGCAAAGGGCACTAATCTCCCTCCGTCTCCTCTAGAAGCTTCATGAGAGCAACGGTAAATCTGCCACTGGTATTTCCAAGTCAAAGCTTCCAAGGAC
Organism: Ichthyophis bannanicus; assembly: GCA_033557465.1. Classification (NCBI taxonomy): domain Eukaryota; kingdom Metazoa; phylum Chordata; class Amphibia; order Gymnophiona; family Ichthyophiidae; genus Ichthyophis; species Ichthyophis bannanicus. The sequence goes on from CM066031.1 coordinate 676,842,765, forward strand.
CATTTTACAGTATAAAACCCCTTTGCAGTCTGCTTTTATGCTTCAGATTCCTCAGACAACGTTTTCACTGTTTCTGCTGTTTCACTAGAGCAGATCTAAATAAGCAGTCTCAAACCTAATGCTAAATCAGTAGAAACTCTACTCTGCTCAGCTCCTTCTATCCTTCCTGCCCCCCTTCCCCACCATCACTACCACCATCTTCCACCGAACAACACTGAAATGCTGCAACTCTCTTTTAAGTCCTGCCTTATGGCAGAGAAAACTCTTTGCTGCATGTGTCCATCATACCTGATTCGGCGAACGTGATGATCTCAGAGGTTTGCTCCAGGCGCTCATTCATTTGTGCTCTTCTGCCAATGTCATCCTCTATTTCCACATCACCATCCTCTCTCACCTTCGCCACATGCAGCTTCTTGATGGCGTTTAAAAGAGCCGCCTTGGGAACTGGCCGGGTGATGCGGGGTGTCTCCTTCAAGTGCAGCATGTTCAGTATGTGCTTCTTGACCGCCTCCACCATGTCATTTTGAGAAATGGGCGCATCCTCTTCGAGTTTGGCGAGGGCACATGATGGACAGTCACTCACCACACTGTGTCCCTCAGATCCCGGGGTCGGGGAACTCCTCACTATAATCCAACAAAGCACCAGCAGACATCCTCTCAGCAAAGGCAATGGCATCCTGGCAGCTGCAAAGTTGTTGTGCCCTCTCCCCCCACCCTGTCTAAAAGGCCCTGTTCTTTCTTTTCTTTCTTTCTTTCTTTCTTATTTCTGCCTGTCTTTCCCTCCTCTCCCAACCTACCAACACGTACAGTTCTTCCTCTTCACCAAATTCTCTAGAACAAGAACAGAAAGTTTTCTGAGAAGTTTGGTTTGGTTTGTTTGCAGGTTCTCCCTCTCAGGATGAAATCACTGCTATAGATATTTCTGGCTCTCAGTGAGAAGAGTTCTGACTCTGTCTCAGAGTAGGAGAGAGAAAGGGAAAGAGAGAGACAGAGAGGACGATTGGTCTGAAGTGAGTGAGTGAATGAGAGGGAGGGAGTTTTGTCTATGAGTAAAGGCTATGATTAGGGAGGGGGGAGTCACAGCCCATATTCTGACAGGCTGCTTTCCTCATGTTCACTGCTCCCTAACACACACCTCTCTTCAAATATCACCATTGTCATGCTTTGGGTTGTCCCTCCTCTCTCCTTTTCTCTCTCTCGCCTCCTGTTTCATTCTCCTCTTTTCCAGAACTTTGTGTCTTTTATTCCTGCACTGCTGTGTGCTTCAGCGCTGCTCCTATATCTTTCCATCCTCTCTTAACTCCATTGCAAAGATAGCCCAAATAACAAAGCAAAAAAACCCACTCACGCAGAGCTTCTCATAATAAGCGTCTAAAGTGCTGAGAATCACTGATGGTGGTGATAGTGTTGGTGGTAGGAGGGGGGAGCAGAAATGTTAACTGAGAAAAGGAAGTTACGGAACAGAATGTTTTAGCCATTTTTTTTTAATTGAGCTGACCTCAATGTAGCACAGAGTTCTTTCTCTTTCAATCATTTTACAAGCTTACAGCTCTGAACGCTGGTGATGCACGCAGCAGTTTTGCAAAAGACTGGAAGTTGGAAAAGAAATGCATACTGTGAAGTTTAGCATGTTGCTTTTTCTGACTGCGAAAAGCTGTGAAAGTAGATCGGCAGCACAGGGCACAGTAGGTAGGAGCCTCTCCTTCCATCCTTGTTCCAGTCTCTCCTCCCCTCCCCTCCCCTAACCCTTAACCACCCACACGTGTACAATTTGTCCAAATATATATTAGCAAAAAAATAATGGAAGAATAAAAAAAGGTGAACGTGGTAAGAGCACAAGTTCATTAACCATGTTTGTTTCCAAACTCTATGCCAAATAGATGTAGAAATGCGCTTTTTGCATCATTCTGACAACAGGTTTTACATGTTACAGTAGCACAGTGCAGTCGATGACCATTTTTACTTTATTGTATGGACTGCATGAGGTATAGCTCACTCTGAAAAGTTATTTGCAGGTGGGGCAAATCAAAGCCGCCTTCATGTTTTTAGATGTTTATGCAAAACCTCTGCATTCAGTATGACAGATTTCATAATGCCACCATCTTGAATCATGCACTTTACAATAAGTTTTATGACCATCTTTACAATACTTTAGAAGAATATTTTAACTCCTTGACCTCTTTTCTCCCCATCTCTGAATTTCTACCTTTAGCATGCGCTCACTTCCATTGACACGCTCTTCATGCAGGTATTTTCACCTTCCGCAATGCACATAACTTGGCATATGATGTAGTAGCATAATATTATCTGGGGAGTGGGGAGGGGGAGGTATGTTCACATCAATAAACACATTTCTATAACATAACAAGGAGAGAAAAAAATAACAGTTACAGTACAATCATCTGAACAATCAAGAATGGGTTATCTACCATATTCTGCAACATATGCCCTTTCTTCTGTGACTCATTATGACCACTCACTTATAAACTCCCGTCTAACGCTGACCCTTCTGCTATAGCAGTGCACTTCATTAGCATCATATCCTATCTCTCAGAAACAACTAGTGTTGTAATTGTAGCAGGTTTCAAAAGAGTCTGAAACGGAACAGGGTTAGTTCTATGCAGCAAACGTTTAGCCAAACTTTAGAGGAACACAAGCAGTGTATGAGGCTATCATTCCACATATAACAAACTATGGTATAAAAATTTCCTTGAGCTGTTGTAGACATATATACGAGAAAGCAGATGCACACCAATACTACCATCATGTTAGAAGGTTTTCTAAAATCATTCCTTTTCCTGCTAAATGCAGTAACACTGCGGTAACCTACCTCCCAGCCACATCAAACCACCTTATAATTATTCTATCTACCTTAACAATCGTAATGGCACTTTTCCACACTCAAGCATTCAGAGTTTGACTTTCAAAGAATGAGAAAAAAATATATATATATATATGTAGAGAGAGAGCTACACATAGATACTGATGAAAACACAAGCTTAAAAGAGACAGAAGTTAAAACACTGATTTACCTTTGTATTCGGAAAATTCGTACTGTGTTACCAGAGTTGGGCATTTCCCTCTTTGCTGTATCCATACTGTGAAGAACGATGCTTTTCTCTTCAGGCAGACTGGGGTGAGCTTGAACAGCATTGGTTCAGCCGTCACTGCGTCAGAGTTTGGATAGTTCATCCCCACATTGCAAATTGTTCTGATAATGTTCTGTTCATTGGTGTTAGAAAAGTAATGTACAGGTGGCAAAGGGGCCCAGCGATGCAGCCGTCTTCCTCATACTGAAATAAAATTAGAAAATGGAAAGCACCTCCAAACAAGGCTGCTCATAAGAAACGGAATGGAATTGAACTCGTTTGCTAAGGAAATGTACAGGTAGAAAGTGTGCAGGATGTCCTTGGATGAAGTGGACTCTTGTTCTCAAAAGCTCATGCCTCAATACATGGGTTAGTCTATGAGTAGCCACCAGCTTCTTTGAAGTGCAGGAATAATTTTCATCCCTGCAATAAATACGGAGTTTACTACTTCTACATATAAATATACAGATATAAGCCGCACAGCATTTGTTCAGGGAACCATTACCTGCACTCTTCTGCGTTTCTCCTGTTGCTTTTGCCTCCCGATAGGAAGAGTTAATCATTCTAGTAACTGGATTTTGACAGGTGCATTTGCGGACTCATGGCACAAAAGAGTGTTGAGAAGCATTAACTGTGCAGCACCTTTAGATGGACAGGAAAAAAAATGAATGCCAATGTTGAAAAAAACCCTCCAAAACATAACTAGGATAGGTTTTTTTTACAGGGCACATATGTTAACTCATCAAGAAAACACCTATTTTGGCACTATTTCCTAAAGACAGATAAGCGCCTGTATGAGTTTATAAAATCTGGCACAAATCCGGCAGCAATAGCACTTCCATTCAAGATGCTGGTATTACGCCTCTTAGCAGGTGCTTTATGCAAGTACTTTCTAAAAATTGCATGCGACGTTTGACTGTGCCCATGCTCTTCCCAAACGCTTCCCACACCCATCGTCCAAGTGCCCACTGACTTGCATCATTCATACTTTCAAATGCATGTCTTAACTACAGCAGGATGTCTACATTTTATTTCTGGGCTTATAGATGTTTCTGCAGTTACTCTTAGCTGATTTTGCTCTTCGTGATTCGTGCAATAATCTCTAATTCATAGAAAATCTTACCTCACTCCCTGTTACAGGAAGTGGGAAATCAATAAGATATTTTATGCAAGATATTTCGCACATAATGGGCTCAATATCAAACTGCCCAGATCTTCAAAGGGTTATGTAGCGACAGGCATATAGGCCTCCCCACCAACCTCCAAACCGGATAGTCAATGCTGAGGCACCGGCATTGAATACCTGGTGATTGCCGCCAAAGCTAACTGTGCAGCAGCGATAAGGCGCCGACTGCTAGCCAATATTGCTGCTGCACGGTTAGCGCCAGTCTGTGCCTCTGCTCCGCCCCAACACACCCCGATGCTAACCGGATAGCAACGGGGCGCGTAGGGGACTTAGCTGGGGATATTCAACGGTACTAACCAGGTAGGTGCCGTTGAAGATCCCCAGCTAAGTCATTTACATGGTTTACTGGGCTTTAAACCGTGTAAATGCCTTTTGAATATCGGGCCCAACATGCTTAAATATGAGCAGTACAGAACCTTTCTTGAAGATGGATAAGCTCAGGCAAACAGACCCTGAAAGCTGCGGGAGTTTTCTCTTTATGGAAGAAAGGTGGATGCATTGCTACTATTGCCATGATGCGTTGAGGGGAAAAATAGCAAAACCTTTAAAATAATGGGATCCATATCCATAGGGGTGCCCTTTTTGCTTGTTTGCCAAGTTTAACATGCAGAAAATAAGGTTGTTCAATTTTCAACTGCAAATTGAGGCTTTCAAAGCAAGTTCCAACAGGTTCCCTGAGCACTGTGACCTGTAGAATAATAATGGGAAACCAAAACCTGTTGCCTCTCTGCCATAGAGAGAGAGAATAAAGAGAGAGGGGCAAAGATGAGAAAGGACTTTGCAGTTTTTTGTTATTCCTCACTGGAACCAGTGGCTATATTGTGGATTAAGAAATAGGAATTGCAAATAGCTATTTTATTATTTACAGTCAAAGGGTTTTCCATACCAGTATATTCCTTCTTAATCTTTTTACTTGTGCAATTGTTCTTTTTTGGACTATTCCCTATCCATTTTTGCATCAGTTCCTTTCTCTCCCCTTACACGTTTTAGCACAATTACAATGTCCCAGAAAGTTAATACCATATCAAATACTTTGTTTCCATTCCTTCTTTCTTAAGCTCCTTGTTGCTTCATCATTTGGGGATTAATATGCCTGCAGCAACACCTGCTGGTAGACTGCGAACAGTGCTGGAGGCGAACAGTTATCTCGGAGTTCATGTTGGGCGAACATAAGCAGAGTCAAGATCTCTGATTCCCTCATTCTAGTTTAGTTCTTTATTAATGGAAGAGAATGTTTACTAACCGATTCCAGTATTTCTGGACAGACCAATTCTGGTTTTAGCGTACTGCATACAATGATTCATTGCCTTGCTTTTCTTGGAGAAATTGTAAAGATCAGTCAAAGTATGTAATGAAGGTGAGACCAGGAATGCATTAGCATGCCATGAAAAAAAAGAGAGAGAGACGAGTGCAGTGAGGCAGGATCTGAAATCCCTGATCACCAGGATATTCATAAACGTGTGTCTTTTACTTATCCAGCACTCACAGGCAATGCGTCCCAAAATAAACAGAACTCTTTGGATTTCCCAAGACTTGCTCCAGGATTGCCTCGCTCTCTGTACTTCCATTCATAATGAAGGCATTAGGGCCTTGTGGCTTTGAAAGGGTCCAAGTAGTTAAAAGCCCCACCCCTGGGCATTGGGCAGGCATGTAGGCTAGTGCAGAAAGTCAGCTTAGAATATGATCAGGGAAAGGAGCTGAAAGACAGATTTCTGAGGATAACCCCATTTGCAAAAAGAATTCTCGAAATCTAATTTTTAGGTCAGCTAGTAGGACAAGACACAAGAGAAGAATGTAGTTCATGAAACTGATAGCCTCCATATTTCTCTTAATCATTTGGCTAGTAGACTGGGTTGACGTCACTGTACGTGAGTGCTAAGTCTTCTTTCTATCACTAGCTATCTATACAGATAACTATCTTTTTATCAGACTAAAGTGTCTCTATGACTCTTATCCTTTGGAGACGCACGGATCACTGCAATGCTCCGTGGCGCCATTGTAATTACCGGTAGCATGGCAATTGCTCCAAAACAATACTTTCAAACATGGAACAAACTGCAACTCATGAACTTTTAAAGAGAAATATTTTCTTTTGAAGTCTTAGGAATATTTTAAACAAGAGATTTCTGATTGTTTTGTGCTTCTTAATAGTCCCAGTTACCTCCCCTTCCTTTCCCAGTGTTGTGGTCTGGAAGAAGAATGAAGGAAAGAATATTTGCTCCTTAGAACTACTCTTCATTTTTGGTTGGGTTGGGAATCAAAGAAATCACTGTTCATATAGTGTGGTTATGATTTCTAATTTGAATGCTGATGCCAAGACTCAAACCACAGTTCTGTATTTTTGAGTGAGTCTGGAATAGGTCTGTAACTTTGCTTCCAGGCATGTTCAGCTACCCTTGTTGGATCCAAAAGAAGAAATGTTAACATACCAAGAACAACTTATCTATATTTTATAAATTGCCAGTGTTTTCATCCTACCAGCCACTAGCAAATGGCTGATTGCCATTTAATTATTCAACTGGCAGAAATTGGATGATTTACCAACTATTTTAAACCCTGAATCGTGCACAAGAGCATTTGCTGATCTACTTCTGTATTCTGCAGAATATTATACAGAAAAGACATCCATGTAGCATATTGTCTAAAAGGGTCGGAACGTGACAGTTTTCTACCATTTTTTTTGTAATCGATGAAAAGAAAATGTATCAACTACATACACTTAGACATTTTCATGTGTCAACTCATGTGTAAATTCAGCAATTATGACCAGTCTTGTGACTGCTAACTGATGCTTATGGCTTGATTACAAGGCAGTGTTTTAATCAGAATTAGTGAGTTTGTCAAACACAAAGTTTGACTGAGGATATGACCTCCAATGTAAGAGTGAAATATCATTACCTTTTTTGCCCACACCATCTCCCATGTCTTATAATGCTCAGAAACATATTGTTCAGGAAGAAGGCTAAATCTAACTACATTTACATTTGATTTTCAGTGTGTACTATATATCTTAGTGTAAACGGTAAGCAAGCATTCTTCTTGCATTGCTAGAATTACAGTAGTGCAGTGGTTTCTGAGAGTTAACTTGCCCATCGATGCTATAAGGGGCATCTCATGAAGTCTACAGAATAATGTGTTAGTACTATTTTCATACAACCTCATGCATGTTTGGCATACTTTTATCACATTTACAAAAACGGTCCGTCAAGGGAACCTGAGTTGTTTCCTAGTGCCACGCTATCCAGCACCTTGCCATACATCCAAAATGTAGTGACTTGTTAGGCTGCATTTTTTTTCTGTTTACAGCTACTCTGAAGTCTAGCCAGGGTTTCAGAAGTCATCACTATGGACTTGCGAGGATAGATGAGTTCAGCTGTGTAATTTCAGTGCAAGCAAATTCTCTATTTGGGGAGAGCTTGGGTTTCTTAACAACCTGACTGCCAGAAAATCAAAATGCAGTAAGTTAAACAGTAGTTTTGGCATGTCTGGAAATGACAATTGATGCTGCAGGTCTGGTTATTTATGTCATAATCACCTTTGAAATCTGAAAACAGAGCTATTCACAATGCCAGCTCAGGGGTATGCCAAAATGTCTGAGCCAAGCCCGAGAGCCAACTAAGTATGAGCTCAATGCTCTAAGCAGCAAACAGCTTCACAGTATATGCATGACAGTAACCAATAGTGTGCCTACTAGCATGGCAAAGTTTTTCACACACTCTTTCCATTTTAACATGCAAAATAAAATGCTAATGAACTGAAAAGTGATACAAAGCAGCTCACTGGCATTTTCCATGAAACTTGATTATACCTCATGGAGGCGTGATAAAGTTTCCTCAGTTTCAAGCAGACGTTATCACAAAATACCTGCCACAAACTGCCTTTCAACAATATTTAAATGAGCCTGTGCTACAAGATAAACTTTGGCCGCAATGGCCCATTTCTGCAGAGCTCACCACACAATGGGATGTCTGCCCAATTTTCAGTCTCCTTGAGAATATCAGCATGCAAAATGTTGCTAGGTGAGAATGAAAGTAAATTGCACAGTTAAATCTGAGCACTAAAGTGAGCACTTGCTTACATGATACGCTATACTCAGTATTTTTGCTCATCTCACTGGCCTTCTTGTTGTAATGGTATCAGTATTAAAAATTAACAACCATCCTAGCTGTACACCTTAAAGGAAGAACAAAGGTGTTATAAACGAGGCAAAGTCTATTATATTTTAAAATGTGCTTTCTGGACAGCTATGGAGCCCTGCCCCTCTTTACCATATGCAAGCAGTTTACTCAAAATGGTACTACGAACGCATGGTAACTGCAAAACCTCTGTATTATCAGTTGGGGGATTTGCCTGAATTTTTCCATGTGGTGAACACAGAGAAAAAGCGCTATCTTGCATTAACTATGTGTCAGAAACTTATGATACATTTAGCCCCACCTCTTGAAATTGCATTAATTGTGCTGCATTATCTGCCATGTTAACAGTTAACATGCGGTAATGATTTCCACGTTAACTATAAGGCATGATTCCTACCCATTCCTCACCCATTTGATACCCCTTCCACATTAGCTGGTTAATGTGAGAATTACTACACCTTACCCATTAAGGCACTGCATTAACTCTTTGCAAGGACCCATACTGATTGTACTCAGTAAGTTTCAGCTTAGTGTATGAACCCTAGAGTTTGCCATACTCTATAGAAGAGAATATTTCTAAGGACTCCCTTTTCAGATGATTGATGTGAAGAATTTCAAGAGCACCGTAAATCTCGACTTACACATAAGGCCTTTTTTTCTCTGCCTTTTAAAGTCATTCTAATAACTCATCTCATTTAGGTTTTAAATCTTGTCATGATCCATTCAAAATAGAAGATGCTAGTAGGTTTCTAAAACTATAGATATCCTGGTTTAATGTAAGAGGAATATTCATCTTAGTCAAGCTGAGAAACTTTTTGGCCTTCTACTACAGTGTGATGAATGCAGTTAGGGGTGCCTCATCTCCTAAAATGCTCCCTATCGGCTAGGGACAGATGACTAAACAGCACTCAGAATGTCCAGGTGTCGTGTATATCAGCCCCTCCTCAGTACATTTTACAGTTCATCCTTAGATTTGCGATTTAAGGGCTTCCTTTTTTCATGGTCTCCTTAATGGTGTCAAGCCTTTAAGAGGAGACTCCTGAGGGTGCTTTATCAATTGGAGGGAAACAAGGGAACGCAGAAGAAAAGCTTCTTTTTTCTAGGACTAGAACTCATTATCAATGCACTTCTATTTTCTTTTTGATTTATCCCGTGAAATGACCTAGTAGAGGGGACGCAGGAGCAAAGCTTTTTCGAAATGCAGATTTCACAGTGCAGCGTCCAGACTTCATCCTAGAGAAAGAGACTTTTCGTGCTGTACTTTATTTTAATTTCAGACAATCAAGGAACAAAGTAATCTGGAAGCACAGCGTTCGTTAAGGTGCCTTAAAAAATTGTGTATGTGCAAAATCAGTTTCACATGTATAAACTTATCAATTAACACACATACAATTGATTTCAACATATGAAAAGTTGTAATGGGTTTAAAAAATGTATTAAGCCAAAGGTGTGATGTCAACTGAAAATATTAACAAAAACTGGAGAAAAAGTCACATTTTCCAAAAATAAACTGAAAATCTTTTGCCTGCACACATCCCTATAATTTGGTCCATTATGCCATGTTAACAAACTTAGGGGCCCTAAAGTGTGTTGAGTAGTTAATACATGAATTAGCATGTAAGGTGGTAACTGTTACCATACTGGCACAACAGAGGGGCATGCATTCTAAACTGCACGAATAGCACTAACAGAGCAAGGAACCATGATAAAATCCCATGCTAACTGGATAGTGTGCGATGAGGTGGGAACTGGGCAGAACATAAGCATTGATGGCTCGTATGTGTTAGCATGCATGTCATTGGTGTGTGCTGCTGTCAGCATGGGTGCACCTATCGCCTCCTCAAGGGGTAGCAGAGCACCTGCATGCCATTTAGTATGGTAATCAAAAAAAACAATAGTCACCAAAAAAACAGGTTGTCCCTCCAAAAAATCATTATGTGCTTTTGTCGGACCAAACCGGCGTATACTTTAATGTTTAATGTTTTGAGAACCGATATTGAATAAAATGGGCACCGCCGGTTTGTGCGTGTGAGCCTGTTTAGCTCCCCTCCGCAGGTTTGGTCCGACATTGCACATAATAATTTTTTGGAGGGACAACTTGTTTTTTCAGTGATTATTGGTTTTTTTTATTTGTATTTTAGTTACTGATGGGAGTTTTCTTTTTTATTTAGCATGGTAAGGAATGGCTCCAATGCATTCATGGCAGGGGAACATGTGGACACCCACCCCAAAGTCAGTGCACAGTGCCGGCCCTAGGCATGTTGCCCACACATGACCCCACTTCTCCATAAGCCCCAAGCAAACGCACCCACACAGCACAGAAAAATATTTGTATCATATCCCCTCTCCCTCCAGCTGCCTGCACTGCCGCATCTTTTCTGCAGCAGCAGCAGTGATGGCAATAGCCCAGCAAGGGCCCTAAAATACACGCAGACCCCCGAGCTCATGCTTTCAGTTTCGCTGCTGGTTAAAAGTGTTAAGAGATGGTTGTAGTCTCACCTGGTGGACTTGGCCCATGAAAGACAACTCTGCTGTTGTTGCTATCAAGCTGTGTTGGACTCGCACTTTTCCCCACAGCTACTGTGTGATCGCAGCCAAGCCAAGTGAGCCAGGAGGAAGCAGAACGGAGCCCATAGCTGCAGCCCACTGCAAAGCAAGAAAATCTCCACTCGTGGGGCTGCAGCCCACTTGGTTTGCCTACAGTGTATAAAAGTGCGGTAAGGCTTGAAAGAATCCCAGAATTTATTTTTCCTGCCTACTGTTTCCAGTCCCTTTCTCCCTGTAGCCTAGCACATCCATGGAAAGAAAGCTGTAAAGTGTAGAGATGTGGTGCCATTTTTATTTGCAATGCTAGTGTGTTTCGTGGTGCCAGGAAACCTTCATTATTGTCCTTTGCTCCTCGGGGATTTGAACAGAGCTTGCTTTTTGTGTAGGGATTTGCTGTGTCTGCCTGCTGATGTCTATTATTTGCATTCTTTAACCGCTGTGGAGCCTGACTCTACTAGGGCCATGTCTGGGCCGTCTGGATGGCCCCAAGCAGAATGGGCCCATTAGGACTTGATTCTGCACTGTGGGAATCAGACGTTCCTGCAAATGCAGGATCAGGCCCTGAGATGGCCCAGCGTGCCCCTGCAGTGGCTGCAGCGACGTCCTGGGATCAGCACAGCCAGGCCCCCCTGTACCTGCTGGTGCGCAGACAGCCCGACTCCCCCACCCGACCGATTCTCCCGCCACCCGACCCTCGGCAGGTCTGATGGGGCCGGGATCAAGTGGCATGGCAGTCCCTGTAATGGATCTTGTACGCTGGTGGGGACTGCTAGGCTGGGGCACATTGGCGCACTGTGCTTATTCTACCTCCAAGGTGGAATAAGCTGCGCATCCCCATGGCGATCCCCGGAAGTTCAGGGCTGTGACCTGAATTGGTCTTGTATGTCCGGGTGCCTGGCCAGACCACACTTTGCCCCTGTGCCACCCCTGTCCTGCGCTCTGTGCACGCAGGGGGAGTGCGATGCAGCATCAGGGCAGGATGGCTTACGGGGCTGCACGTTCCACTGGGATGTGGAGCCCCGCAAGTCGTCTTCAGAATCGGGCCCTTAGTGTCTAATATCATTTTTGAAATCTTTCCACTGTTGTCCATTTATTTCTGATAACATCCGGTTACACATCATCATATTTAGACCAAAAATAGTGCATTCTGCCAGTATTGTTGGCAGTAAAGTGAAAATTATGAAAAAATGATATATGTCAGGTACTTATAGGCACGGTCACTCAAGGTAAACATAAAAGGGATTAATAAGTGGGGGGCCACAGTAGCGCATAGCCCGCCCCCCTTCCACATAACCCAGATTTTCAATGCTGGGTTCTTATGCGGACCCAGCATTGAAAATCCGGGTTTTGCCGTACAACCCAGAAGCTGCAGGACTAGCCGGGTAGCACCGATTTTCTCCTGTCTTTAAGGCACAGAGGGCTAAGTGAGTAGCATCGAAAATTGGTGCTACCTGGTTATCTCTTTCCTCTGCCCCCACTCTGCCCCGGAACACCCCTAACACGCCCCGATGCTACCGGCATAGCATCTGGGCGCATTATGGACTTATTCGTGATTTTCTAAGGGCACTACCTGTGAAGGTGCCCTTTGAAAATCACGGATTAGGCATTTACATGGGTAACTAGGACAGTTACCCATGTAAATGCCTTCAAAACTCAAGCCCGGAGTTTATACCTAGGTAATTATTGGGAAAGCTTACTTTTGAATTGTTGTTTTCTGTATTTTGGATTTGGTTCAGGGCTTCTGTAATATCACTAGATTTTTTTATTTCTGTTGTTAATATATTTTATATCGTGGTCTGTACTGCTTTGTATAGTGGGGTTATGCATATAGACCATCATGGGGTACATGAACTTTCGAGATCATATTGATCTGTTCAGATGTCCTCATATCTTTTTTTTTTTTTAATTTTATTTTTATTGAATTTAAACAAACAAATCAAGAATACATCTTGAAACGGAAATAGAGATGGATACCACGAAAACACTCAATATTTCAAGAAAGAAACAATATGTACAGCCAAACACATTTGTCCCCAAAAGGAAATTATACTCATGATCCCCCTCCCTCTAGCTCTCAACGAAAGGGGAGACAATAATTCGATAATATACCAATACATTATACAGAGAAGAAATAGGGTGAGCTAAACAGTGGCATATATAATTCACTCAACAGGAACAGGCAGGGTGTCTACCCTCCCCCCCTTCAGAGACCCTAGCATTAATGAAACAAATCAATTGGGAAGGTTCATAAAATATATACGAATTAGAATGATATTTAATCAAACATTTACATGGAAACTTAAGGAAAAATACCCCCCCCCCAACTGCTGTATCCCAGAACGCAACAAAAGAAATTTGCGTCTCCTCCGCTGGTTCTCCCTAGATAAATCCGGGAACATCCAAACCGCCAGACCCTTAAACAAAGTATAACATTTTTTAAAGAATAATTTCATAAGCCATTCCTTATCTGATATTAATGCTAAGGTAATCAATAAAGTAGACGATGTAATCTTTTCCTCTTTAGAAGTCTCCAATATGTCAGTAACATTTAATACATCCATCTGAGGTAAACCACTACCACTAGCATGCCCCACTTCTTTTTTACCAGAAGGCAAATAATAGATTTTAACTAATGGTGGATGAGATTCAGGAGGAATACCTAAAATTTCAATTAAATAATTACGAAACATATCTCTTGCTGATATTAATGGCACTCTAGGAAAATTAACTAAACGAATATTCGGCATACGCACTACATTTTCCAACATTTCCAATTTTGACAAAATAGGTAGAGAAACTTTCCTTAAAGAGTCAACTTCATTTTCAAGGGCCAAAACTTTAGTCTGATTTTGAGAACCACCAGCCTGTAAAGCAGCAACTGTGGTCTTGACTTCCTTCAAGCCCTCAGAATTAATAGAAACCTGTATATCCAAGGAAGCCATTCGTGGAACCAACTCCTCTCGTAGTTTCATAATAGCAGCCCAAATCACTTCCAATGTCACCACCTCCAGAGGATCCATGGATACAGGTAAAGAGACCTCCACCGAAGGAGCCGAAACCCCAACGCCCGGCATCGAAGAAGACAGGGCATGCAAACTCGACGCCAAATCAGAGCCTACCGCTGCCATTCCAATCAGAGCCTCAGCCCTCTGTTGCTGTCCACCAGTAGCCACGGAGCCCAAGTCACACTCCACTCCCAGGCTCCGTCCGCTAGCGGAGTCCGCCGACTCAACGCTCTTGCACTGACTCCCCTGGCTCAACTCGAGCCTCGAAGATGTCCTCATATCTATGAGGTCTTGAAAGTTCATGTATTACAATATCCTTTTAAAACTAAAAAAGGGGACTACAAAGATTCTAGCTTTGTGGCGGACAATATAGCTACTAGGAAAATCACAAAATGACCTGCATAGGTGAGGCTTTCAGAGTATGGGGCGAAGAAAGTCCTGCTAAAGATCGCTGTTGTGGTTTGTGCCTTGGATTAGGGATTGTTAGTTGATATGGTTTTTGTCTGTTATGGTGATTGATTTGTACTTTATTTTTTGTTTGTGTTCTTGGGGGGGGGTGGTTTTGTTTTGTTTTTTTAGAGAAAAGCCTGCATTTCCATGCATGCAGGAGAACATAATTTGGGGATGATAGCCCTAACAGGGTCAGCCACACATGAGTACATCCCAGCAGCATTGTGGGGTCACTGGTCACATCAGGACCAGCCTGAGGGCTGGTACAAGGTCGTGGGTGCCCTAGGAAAGCCTTCAGTCCCCCACCTCCTCGAATGATAAATAGTAGTAGCAATAGTGTGATGTATACTTTTTGTGCCAGAGGGGCTGTGACCAGAAGAGCTCTAGATGTGGCACATACAGGTTTTACAGATTCCATTGCTGCCATGACTGAGGAAATGTAGTAACAGTATCCACAGTCAGTCAGGAAGAGGAAATGTTGAAAAAGCAGAGGAGTTAGTGATACAGGAGTTGGTGTCACACAGGACCATATGGCAGAGAAAGTTAATAAAAGGAGCTACTGGATACAGAGAAGGGGAATATGGAGCGGGAGGGTATACACTGGACATAGGAGGTCATGGGGACATGGAGAGGGGGTACTGTACATAAGTGGCCACAGGGAGAGAAAGGGGGTGTTGGACACAAGGGAGGGAATCATAGAGAGATTGAGCGGAGTTGGTAGATACAGAAGAGGGGAGAATATGGAGAAAGAGGGGGATGTTGGACACAGGAGCCAAAGAAGGTGTTGGACATGCGAAGAAATAGAAAGTTGGAGTAGAGATGATAGACATATAAAGGAATAAGGAGAAGAGCAGGAATGCTAAACACAGAGGAAAGATGGGAGATTCTGGATGCAAGGAGGATATGGAGTGAGAGGAATATGCTGGGGAGGGGGGATAGAGAAAGAGAGTGCAGATGTTGGACGGGGAGATGAAAGGGAATGAGGACAGAGGAAGGGAGAGATGCTGGACACTGCAGAGAAGAGAAAAAGAAGAGAGTTAGTGAAAGACTGAGGATGTGAAGCTAGGGAAAGGGAGAGAAAGAGAGAGAGAGTGAGAGGGGAACGGTTAGGATAGAAAAGTGGTAAGTAGATTGAGGACAAGATGATAAGAAGAAGATAAATCTGAGTCCATACATAAAGAGAAAAAATAAATAGAAGAAAGATGAAAAAGATCAATGTCAGAGACTGATGTATGAGAGAAGAATTACTGTAGCAGATGAACTAGAGACCCTGGAAAGAGTTAAGAGAAAATGGAGCAAAGCCAAAATCAGAGACTGCAACCAACACTTCAGATTAGAAAAATAAAAAAGCCAGACAGCAAAAGTAGAAAAAGGTATTTTATTTTCAATTTAGTGATTGGAATTTGTCAGTTTTTGTAATTTACATGTGTTGCCCTTGTTGCATCTTTGTATTTCTCTGGTGTTGCATTACATGCAGAGTTTGACTTTTTGAGGTTTGAGATTTTGTCTACATATTTCTATTTTTAGTTTGTGGTCACTTATTCTGTACTTGGTGAGGGTCTATCTGCATAACCGAGGTAGATCGGACCCGGTGCTCCAGGCCCATTATTATCCATCACCTTCTACCCTCCCCTCACCCAAACCCCCCCCTTACCAAAAACTACTCGCACACCAACTGCTCTTGGATAATAACTGGTCGCAGCTTTATTAACCTTTATAGCAATTTAACAATACATTAGCATAATAAACCTTTTAACCATCAACATAGCGGATCAAGGCCTCACCAGCCATGCGATTAGCAAGGTGACCTCGGCTCCGCTACAGCCGTAATCCTGCCTTCGGCACGCTACATACCCCCTTTTCCCCGACTTCGCCATGTGATTAGCAAAAGTTGGCCAGGGGTTGTCCGAGTCAGGGGCACCCCACCCCCGCCCCAAGTATAACCTAAGACTCCGGATCCCAGAAACCTCTGGGATCCTGCCACCGGCACAGGTGACATCAATGTCTCTGCGCCGCCCTCACCGCCCAGCTGCGACCAGTGAGCATCCTGCCTAATAACACATTCCAAGGCCTCCTGCCAGTCTTCAGGAGCAAATCCCACACCAACTGGGGATAAGTGTACTCCGTCACTCCTATACAATCCCACACAATCGATTTCCACCCAAGAATGCATTTGATAACCGCCTTGCTCACAGACACAACAGCCAATCTGGCGATTCATTTTTGTCAGTCCCCGTGACCAACGCCATTGGTCCCAGCATGCAGGCCTTGGAATAATGTCTGACCACATTAACACCACACCTTGGAACTTTCTCAACACCACTGCCAAATCCCTCTTCGCTGCTCTTATCAATTGCTTGCATGACCATGATACCAGGTAATTGCCCCCCAAGTGTAACAGTATCAATGCAGGCTTCCTTCTTATTTGCTCATGGTGCCAAAGCAAAGGCATAAGCTGTGTCCAGCGGAGACCGCGCTCGCCCAGCCATAACACAGACACCATCGCAGGATCGAGACCCAGATTAGCGCCCACCAGCCGCATTGCTGCTCATTGTCCTGCCCAATAAACGAAGGAATGACCAATCAGCCAACATCCCTAAGGATTCTGTCCCCCTTCTGAAAAAGAAATTAACGGTTAGAATCAACCCCCTCCAATCATTCATCATTTTTTTTTAAAGCTGCACATAGCCCCGAAATGCCCGGGAATGCCATCTGCCAATGCTTTGTATGTCTTGTTCAGACAATCCTGCCGCAGCCACACTGGTTGCCGCGCCAATACGGAAGAAGTGTGCAGCAAACATCTGTGGGTCCTCACCTACATGCCGCAGCACCATCCACAGCACTGATACCACTTGAAAATGCGTCAACAGCCATGCATCCTCATGTATAAAGAGCCCTCCATCTGGCACGGGACGCACCTGTAAGAACCGCCTCAATGCAGCCACCAGGCATGTTACTAGGCCTACACACTCCCTCAAAACAACCCACAATCCCCTTCCTCGCTGGTCTGTCTTAGACTTAGCTAATAGGACTCGTAGCTGCCCTTCCTCCACCCGCATATGTTGCCGCTGCATACCACCCCCAACCCCAGGCCTGTTGGAGTTCGCTACCAATGCTCCAATATGGAAAGCACCGAAAAATGCCATACAAAACACAGCTCGGAACAGGGTGGCTTCATACCGGGACAACGCAACCATTGGTTAGGCGGCATACAGTCTCACAAGCAAATCATGTGTTATCGGCCACCTGGAGTCACAGGGGGTTGGCCTCAAATGCTCCCACCCTTGAAGTAGCCTACGGGCTAGGGGTCCTACAGACGAGCCCCAACCAACTGCTCTAGCGAAAAAGGCAAAGCCCACTAGGTGAGTATGCACCGATGA
The DNA here is from genome assembly GCA_033557465.1 of Ichthyophis bannanicus. NCBI lineage: Eukaryota > Metazoa > Chordata > Amphibia > Gymnophiona > Ichthyophiidae > Ichthyophis > Ichthyophis bannanicus. The sequence goes on from CM066031.1 coordinate 676,860,558, forward strand.
TCTGGAGAACCCATTTCTTTTGACCTCTACTATATACTGTCCCATCAACTGATCGGACACTGTGCCAGGCTGCCATCCATGAGCCACCAAAAAGTCGACCACTTTGTCACATCCTTTCTGATATGCAGCCCACGAACTCCGCAGAAAATTCAGCATCTCCCTTGGCCAATGCTCCATAATTTCTCCAGGACCACGAATCCTTCTGTGTCCGCTTCTGGAGCTAACATCCAAAATCGGTCCCACTTGAAATGAGAAAGAGCATCAGCGATCTCGTTAGTACAACCCGGGATATGCCGCGCCTTTACCGACACATTCAACTGCAAACATACTAAAACCACCTCCCTTATTAGTGCTGCCACTTGCAAACATCTTGGTGTGTAATGATTGATCACACTAACCACGGCTTCATTATCGCACCACCAGACCACGTGGCGGTTGCGAAACCTATCCGGCCATAACTCCATTGCTCTGTAATATCACAAAAATGTTTGGGTCTTCTTTATGAATGAAGACTTCCCAGTACCAAAAACCTTTTCCTATATTCAATCAAAAATTCTAAATTCAATATTCCTAAACTATCCGCAAATCTCAGATAAACAATGAGCACCAATTCTGGGTTGTATATCACCAGTTATGTGCTTGTTTACATCAATGATCTGCTACTATGTAGAACCTGCATAATGGAGTACTTAGCTCTAAACTTGCTGATCACTCCAAGCTCTCTCTTGTTCAACGCCCCAATGCCATTGTTCTAGGCGCCCACGCGTTTCTCCTTTGCGGGTTCCTCAGGGGACTTTGTTTCTTTGTGCGTTTTTGATTCTACAAAAGACAGTCTACATCGGTAACTGAACTTCTAACAAAATTCTTTATAATTACATTACAGCTGTCTACCTATTACTACATAGATCTACAATACCTTACAACTGTTGCTGCCCACGTTTTGCCTTTTAAACCTCTAAGGATTCCCACTGTAATGTAATTATAAAGAATTTTGTTAGAAGTTCACATAACTGGTGATATACAACCCAGAATTGGTGCTCATTGTTCATCTGAGATTTGCTGATAGTTTAGGAATATTGAATTTAGAATTTTTTATTGAATGTAGGAAAAAGGTTTTGATAACTCCATTGCTACCAAAATGGGAAACAGGTTCAAGAAGGTTACTTCTTGAGTTAGGCGAGATTCATGCCATGACTGTGGCCATCTATCTGCACACCACACTCCACCAAAATAAATTCCCAAACCAACACCTCCCACTGCATCTGCGTATTACTGCAAATCCGCACTGGATACCTCAGCCTCCATCAACACCGATGTTCCGTTAAAATCCTTCAAAAATCTGCTCCAAATCCGCAAATCCACCCACATCACTTCTGAGACTCTAATACGGTAATGCAGTTTGCGCACTCCAGCTGTGGACGATGACAACTGCTACAAAAACACCCTTCCCATTGGTATGACCTTGCACGCGAAATTCAGGGAGTCTTTTAACGCCTGCATCTCCAACAGCGTTAACTTGGTAGAAGCCAACACGTTAGCGACTAAAACCCACAATTTGGCCACCTTCTCCAGAGGCAAGCGGGCCACCATTTCCTCTGAGTCTAACTCCACTCCCAAAAAAGTAATTCTTGTCGCCAGACCTACAGTCTTACACTCCGCCAATGGCACACCCAATTCGTGGGACAGTTCAACAAAACCTTCCAATAGCTCCTGGCACCCCATTGACTGAGCTGTTCCTACAAACAAAAACTCATTTAAGTAATGCACTAAATTTGCCCAGCCCACCTTCTGTACCAACGCCCACTGAAGAAAGGTGTTGAATTTCTCAAAGCAGGCACAAGAAACCGAACAGCCCATAGGCATGCATTTGTCAAAATAAATTCCATCCTCGAAGCAGAAACCTAACAAATGAAAAGCTGACGGATGTACTGGCAACAAACAGAAAGCTGATTCAATATAAACTTTGGCCATTAACTCCTTCTGGCCAGATGTCCTAACCAGCTCAGCTGCCCGATCAAATGAAGCATAACGAACCTTACACAACTCCCTCGGGATATGGTTGTTTACTGATGCACCCATCGGAAAAGACAAGTTGTGAATTAGCTGGAACTTCCCAGACTCTTTTTTAGGTATGATTCCCAATGATGATACCACAAAGTCCGGGAAAGGCGGCTCCGTAAACGGGCCCATGATTCTGCCCAAAGTCAGCTCCACTGTCAACTTCTCCTTCACTATGGATGCAAAACGCCATACCAAAGGCGAATTTCGCGCTGTGGACATTAATACTTTTCCTTGCACTGGTATAACGAACCCAAACTGAAACCAAAATGTAGAACCTCCCTATCCCCCCTCTTCGGGTAATGTCAAAGCCAATTCCATAATGCTTCCACTCGTATAGGTGTTGGGGCCCGGCTAATTACCTCATTATTGTTTGGAGGCTGGCCCAGGGGCAGCCACAGCTCCTTTTTTAATGCATTTTGCAGCCGAGTGCAAACCACAGATTGAGCAGACATGTCTAAATTTGCAATCGGGAAACAGGCAGGAGGACTTATTGAACCTCCAGCACACATCCCCCGCTCCGCTTTCCCCCGATTTCTGCTGCGACATAACCCCCCCTATACGAAAGGAGCAACTGACACCTGAATTGACAACCATCCCTCCCCTTGCTCCACCTCCTCCCCCCGAACCCGCTCTAACTGACATTTGTGTCAGCCAAAGATAAATATCCTGCGTGCCCCAGGACAATAATTTGTTCTCCTCCATTTTGTCCTGAAACCTTTCATCATAATTTAACCAGGCCCGTCCATCATGGTTCTGAGACGCCTCCAGAATTGAATCCGCATACGCTAGCAGCATCCCGTAGGGCTCAGGAAAGTAATGACCCCAAACACTTGCTAAGCACAGAAAGGCTCGCTTCCAATTTATTACATTGCGTGATACTTTTCTGATTCATCCCGCCTTTTCTTTTTCTTACTCTCACCTGATCGCTTCCGGCCGTCTAGTAAACGGAATATATCTCTATATCATTGTTTCCTAATCTTACGGCGCAACTTCTTCAGAACCCCCTCCCATAATTCAGAAAAAGACACCAAGGTAGGGGCTCCGCCCCTTGCCCCGGTCCCTGCCACCACACTGCTGTTTGCTCCCTGTCTCCCACCCTCTGCGCTTGCTGAGGATGACGAAGAGTCAGAGGATGAGGATGAATCTGAGCCATGACGCCGCCGACAGGAATGCTTCCTTTTCTTATGCGCTTTACCACCTTTTTCTTCCCACGAATAACTCCGCTCTAACCCCACCCCATGATCAGCCTGAAACTCACCTGCCACCACTGTATACGATGCCTCTTCCGCTGCTGTGCTCGTAGCTGTCTGTCGTACCTCCTCAGTTTGTTGATGCGGCGCCAACCGCCTCTCGGTGGCCGAATCTTCCAAAAACCCTGCCTTGATGTTGATCCTACGTCCGCTGCTACTCCCTGGCCCCTCACTCCATGTCCCCTGGCGTGCTGATTCATTGCCTATACCTGTGAAGACATAAAAGGAAAAACAGGAGGGGGGAAAACCGGAGACCACAAAGGTTGCCATGCCTCCAACCACTCAGCTCTGGACGGATCTTGGCAACCCCCCAAGGCAGTGCTCCCATGCTGCCGTTCCTCCTACTGGTAAATAGCTGCCCTGCAATGCCGTCCATCCTAGTGGAGAGGCTATACCTTGCCCCAAAACTGGGTGTCCCTTGCCCCGCCATAACTCATGCCATCTACACCTAAGCCCTGTCCCCATCCAGGAAGCGTAGCTCCCGACTGCCTTTGCGCAGATCCCCAACCACCCATGATGTCAGGCATGGCCTCTCTGCTGCCAACACCTGGTTCCCCTCCGGGCCTGATATTGACCTCCTCCGCCACTCCCTCTATCCCACTATGAGGACCGCTCACCTTCAAATTCCTCTGAGGCAACCCCAACCCACCTCTTTGAGGCCCATCCATTCTTGGAACCCAAGTCTGAGCCCCTTGCAACCTACCTCCCCTCTCAAGAGACTTGCGTAGTGCTAGCGACCCCCCACGCCCTCTTACCAGCCTTGAAGCTCTAGCAGAACCACCACACGCTGCCCTGCGGTCATGCTGTCCCCAACCATCTCTGAACTCACCGCCTCGCTCAAATTCCCATCCGCATTGCTTCTTCTCCCTTGTCCCCCAGTTCCAACCTGGGCTGGGTGCCATGCCATACTAATGCTCTACCCACCCTGCCTGGCCCTCCTATCCTGCCTTGACGTCCTCTGTGTGGAGGCATCTGGAAATGACCTGCTCAAAGTCAAAGGAGTGCCAGTGGGAATAAAACCCCAACCTGGGTATTAGGCTGTTGCTGTAACCACTAGGCTGCTCCTCAACTCCCTATCCTCTCTTCTTTTTTTTTTTTTATATCCGCCTCTCCACCATAGTTGTAATGCATTTCTGCTTTAATTACCTTTCCCCCTCCCCTTTTTTTTTTTAATTCTAGGGTTAATAGACTGATCCCCAATGCCCCCAAATTGTCTGTGTGAAGTGAACCCAGACTGCAGCCCTCTGTCCACCAAGCAATCTAACAATCCTGAAAAGTCTCCAGCGCCTTATACAGCAAAACCTACCCCAAAAGTTTACTTTAAACCCACACCCAACACTCACCTGGCTTTGAATCCTGCCACTTCAAGTCTCATATCCTCCGCAAACTGGCCCCGCAGCACTGTGATGGCACCGGCTCTCCACTCTGCTCTCTCTCCTTATGCCGCCGGTCCCCTTTCGCGCCATGATTCACTTTCTCCGTTCTCTCCCTTGCCCCAACGGTTTGCCAGTCAGCACACAGCAACAGGCAAGGCAGGCACCGTAGCTCCTCATCCACGACAGAGTAAGCCAGCCTCTGCCGATGCCTGATTCCTCCCGCCTCTGCACGCGCCGCCTCTCTCCTCTCATTGGCTCCCCTCCGATCGCACATACGGGGAGGCAATGATTTTAAATGACGTCGCTCTTGCGCCCCCGCTTCCACACTGCCTTGTCCCCGGCCGCGCACAGGGTCCCTGCACCGGGCCGCCGGGATCCTGCCCACGGCCTTGCACTTCTAAGGGTGAGATCGCGGCCAGGTGTTCTTCTTTTTCTTTTTTTTTTTTGCAAATTTATTTAGATTTTCCAACCAAATATGATACAATAATATTAAAACTACAATTAACGGGATCAGCTGTTGGTGGAGGAGGTGTTTGGAGCCCGTTCACCTGCCTGGGAGACTGCCGCTGCGATGGAGGTGTTGGAGTTGCTGCTTCTTTCCCCATTCTATCCAGCAGGCACAGCCGGGAGAGCTTAGACCAGTGGGTCTTTCCCTCGGGGTACAAACGCTGTGCATGGAGGCTCCCAAATTGGATCAGCTGTTGGTGGAGGAGGTGTTTGCAGCCCTTCACCTGCCTGGGAGACTGCCGCTGCGGCGGAGGTGCTGGAGTTGCTGCTTCTTTCCCCATTCTATCGGGCAGGCACAGTCGGGACAGCTTAGACCAGTGGGTCTTTCCCTCGGGGTACAAATGCTGTACTTGGAGGCTCCCAAATTGGATCAGTTGTTGGTGGAGGAGGTGTTTGGAGCCCGTTCACCTGCCTGGGAGACTGCTGCTGTGGCGGAGGTGCTGGATTTGCTGCTTCTTTCCCCATTCTATCGGGCAGGCACAGCTGGGATAGCTTAGACTGATCGGGTCCTCTTGTGGGGCATAACTTGCAGCCTTCCCCTGTGACGCGGAGCGTGTGCGTGGGGCATGTTCCGAAGGGGCGTGTCCAAAGGGGCGAGACACGCCCCTTTGGTGTCTCTGCGGCGGCTCTGCGTTTGTACTTTGGGAGTTTTGTTTGGCCTTCGTCTCTCAGTTTGTGTGTTCGTGTTTTGAGGTTGTCTTTACTTTTCTTTTCTGTAATGGGGATACAAAAGACCAAAACTGGAGGCAAAGTTCCGGAGGCTGTAGCCAGTGCTATTAAACCGGTGGGTCCTTTGGATTAGCATTTTGCCCCCCTTCCAATTGCGCAGTCTTCTCCAGAGGAAGTGTCGTTGAGCTCCGGTGGGAGATCTCCTCCTATGTGCCCTGTACCTGGAAATTTACTTGATGTGTCTGTGGAGTCCTCTGAGTCGGTAAGGAAATTAAAATTGATTACTATGCCTACTCCAGTCCCGTTATTGGGGGTGAGTGGCTCCTTTGAGCTTCCTGCCCCTCTTCGGATTCAGAAATCACCTTAAAGGATGTTTGGGGTGCTTTAAAATGCATCGATAGTAAAATGTCTTCTTCTTTAAATTCCTTATGTACTTTCTCTCAAGAAGCAGCTGCTTCTCTGCAGCAACTTGATGAGAAAGTTACACAAATGGATATGGCTATTACTAAGTTGGAGTCCCAGGTACATCCATTGCATGCAACTAATGTTGCTGGGATTAAAGATTCTTTGGTACTTCATTCCAAGTTGGAGTCCATGGAGAACTCCATGCGTTCTTGCAATTTACATTTTTTGAATTTTCCTCAGTCCCCATTACTATCACATAGAATCCTATTGGATAAATTTCTCAAAGAGATTTTAGCCATCTCCGATTCTATAGATATCTTACAAATTTACTATATTCCTTCTACTATAAAGAAACTTAATGGGGCTGAAGAGGGACTGGATGAAATTGCCTCTCCTATGGTTAATTTAACTGCCTTCTTGGAGGACTCCCAGGATATTATTAACATGCGTGCCACTTTATTGGTTACTTTTCTTTCTGTTGAGATTAAACAGCGTATTCTTAGGGCTTTTTTCAAAGTTAAGTCAGCCAGGTTTTGTGGTCAACCGGTTAATGTCTTTCCAGATGTTTCCCGTAGCACCCAGTTGCGCCGGAGGCAGTTTTTAAATCTTAAGCCCCGGGTTCTGGCACTGGGTGCTACGTTCTTTCTTTGTTTTCCCTATAAATGCATCATCGGTTTTGATGGTGCTTCATATAATTTTTGTTGAAGTGTTTCATCTGGAGAAATGTTTGACTGAAAAACAGGGTCTAAGTAAGGATGGAGATGAATAAAAGTAGGCCCCCAATGTGGATAGTTTATATCCTTTTTTCCTTTTTTATGTTTTCATATGGTATCAACAGTTTGGCCCCTTGATATGGACTTTATCACTGCTATTTGCCTTTCTTGTTGGAAATTGTTCCTCTTTTTGTAGATGTATTATGGGATTGTCCTGTATTTGTTTGGTTTTTATTTATTTATTTATTTATTTATTTAAACAGGTTTTATATCCCGCCTTTTCCTTCAATCAAAGCGGTCACAGTACAATACAATACATTACAATACAAGGTTGAACAGAGGTGAGGGAAACATGTACCACTCTTCATTACATCAGAGCAGTAGTAAATGGGATTACATAACACATGTACTACTCTACCTTACAACAGGGATTACATAACAAGTTTTGTATCCCGCCTTTTCCTTAAATCAAAGCGGTTAATACAGCACAAGCACAAGTATTTGACTAAAACTTTATAAATAAAAAAATAAAAATAAGTAAAACAAACTACAATTAACACTCAAAGTACCCCCAAAAAAATACATAAACCCCCAAAAAATAAAAAAATAATAGGATAGATGTCATATTAAAATAAATCAATCATAACGTAGATAAATGTACATCAAATGATTTCCAAATTCTTCCAACCTTATCAATTCAATTTAAGAAAACAGATGCTTCACCTTCAAATTTACGAATTTCACAAATCAAGTGCCACCGAAAGGTGACATTGAGTTCTAAGGTGTCTTTACAGCAATGCATTATTTGCTGAATCACAACAGAGATCAAAATACCAAGAAACACTTCTTGCAACCATGTAGATCTAAAGAAAATTATTTGAATTGATAAGGGGAACTCAACCTTACGTATTTCTCTAATATATTCCCAAATATCAGTCCAAAACTTTATAACAGGGGGACATTCAAGAAGCATATGATTCAGCATCCCAATACCATTGGAACACCACCAACATAAGCTCGATTGAGAGAGCCCTGCTCTGCACATATGGAGAGGGGTCCATACCACACGATTGGCTATGAAAAATAGGGTTTGAGCAAGACTACTTGACCTCATTGATCTGATTGTTTGACCCCAGAAACTCTCCCATTTAATTATATCTATTGATAATGCAAGTTCAGCCTCCCAAATATGTCATAATCCCAAAAGGGATGGACCTCCTTTATCTTTAAGCAATTTATATAGGTATGAGGTTGAGTTGTTGACTTCCACAACCTTGAGGCATATTTCAACCAAATCTGAAGTTGGAAAGTTATTATTTACCCAACTGTGTGATGACGTCAGGCCTGAAATTAGGAGATTAATCTTATGTGTTCGAGGAGGCGATAGATTATAAATTTCTATTAAGCGCTTTGCTGACATCAGATTATTGCAGTCAGCCAATTGGCCCAGGTTGAATAAACCCTTATTACTCCATCCTTTCCAGCAAATTGTTTTATCTCTCATGCGGACTGAAGGGTTGTGCCAAAGGGAAGGGGCAACAGAAATAGAATAAGGGATAGAGCAGCAAGCATTCAAACTATTAAAGACTGCGATGGTACTAATAATTAACAATGATTATAGTATCTTATGGGGAATTTTCATAGAGGGCATTTCTTGTAATCTGAAAGGCTTCACTAGAGATTTCTCCATTTCTAACCATGGATATGAAACCTCATTCTGCAACTAATATGCTCCATAATGAAGGAACATTGTTGTATGCACAGTCTGTCAGGCACTAATAACTCCAATCCTAGACTTCTGCAGCCCAATCTATCTCGGCATAACAAAGCAGTCACTCCGGCCACTGCAAATGGCTCAAAACACAGCAGCATGCATAATATCTGGCTCATCAAGACAAGATCACATCACCCCCATTCTAAAAAATCTCCACTGGCTCCCAATCAGCTCCCGCATCAGATATAAGACAGTCATAAACATATTCAAAATCAAACAACAGACCTCAGCACTCAGCCTACAACTATTCATACAACCCGACAGCAGCACAAGACCGTGGGGGAGAGGCACTTCCGACCTCATCAATACACCAAAAGACTTTACCAAGGTATGCAAGGACACCGCAAAAAGAGCTCTATCGCTGGCAGCACCTGCAATATGGAACACCCTCCCTGATGACCTACGATCGACGATAGACATCAAGGACTTTCGTAAACAGCTCAAGACGACCCTCTTCATTGAGCACTACGGTGACGTCACATAATCTGCCCACCAGCCCGGACTACAGACCAATCCCCCTCCCTTTCTCATTCATGTACATAGTATTGTAAAGTTGTGCACACTGTAAATAGCCCACCATGAACCAGCGCCAACTTACACACACACGCATTCACTGTATGACACTGCATGCACACACAAATGTCATTATACTTCGATTGTTTGCTGTGTAAACCGCTTTGATTACAGGAGAAGGCGGTATATAAATCCTTTTAATTAAATAAAGAAGTATGCTATGAATGAAAATCTGGGAAGTTAGCGTCGCCTTTCTTCCATGGAAGTTTCAGTTTCATCAGCGCAATGCGTGGTCTTTTTCCTTTCCATAAAAATGAAGACAGGCACTTTTCTAATTTCCTATAAAATTGCTTATTGCAGTAACAAGGAAGCATTCCTAATTTATAATTGACACTTGGGAGGACCATCATTTTGATATTGTCCAGTCTACCCCACCAAGACAGATGTAAGGGAGACCACTTCTGTAATAGTCTACGTACACCTGTAGAAATGTAATTACCATTAGACCTAAATGTTTCAGAGGGAGATTTGCAGAAGTGCATGCCTAGATATGTAATACCTGACGGTGACCATTTGAAAGGGAAATTAGTGAAATCACATCTCACCATGAGATCATTCAGTGGGAGCAATTCACTCTTATTTCAGTTGGTCTTATAACCAGAAAGGACTGAAAAGTCATTAACCAGATTAAGGAGATAGTGTAATGAAGATGTAGGATTTGAAAGAAATAGCAGCAAGTCATTTGCATAGGCTGCAATCTTCCAATGATGTGCCTCATAAACTATAATGCAGATACCATTAACTTCATTAATCTTTAGTATAAGTGGTTCTAAAACAAGGTTGAAAAGCAAGGGCGAGAGTGGACATCTTGTCTAGTATCGTATCCTAAGGATAGTAAGTCTGAAAGGATCTTGATCTTGGTGTAGCATATAACACCTTGATCCAGTTGATGAACTCAAAGCCACATCCAAACCATTCCAAAGCTTAATAAAGAAAGACTATTCAATGTGGTCATAAGCCTTCTCCACATCAAATGAGAGGGCTACAATCAGATAGTCCACTCTATTCGCTATCTCAACTAAATTATGGAAAATGCGGGCACTGTCCCCTGTGTGTCTTCCCTTAATGAATCCTATTTGGGCTGTGCTGATTAGAGTGTCTATAAAGTTATTTAACTGTATGGCTAAAACTTTTGCTAAAATTTTATAGTCAAAAAAAGCTGAAGAGCTGCCATTTGCTGATTCGTTCGACCTGAAGCAGGGTTTCTATGCAAGTTGGTGGAAAACCCGAAACGTGAGCCACGTCGTCTATCAGATGTTTCGGCGTCTTGGCGGCGCTTTGGCATACAGCTAAGTTATGGACTTCATTCTTAAATTTATTTAATAAAAGGAGTGGTCACGGTGGTGTTTCTGGTTAAATTCCTGACACTGGGCTGACAAGCTCCGACAAAAAAATATATGGCTTGAGATTTCAGGGGAGTTTTTTAGCAATTTGGATTTTTCACTTTTTGATGTTCTCAGTTTAATCCAATTGGGCTCTATTTCTTTTCACACAAATTTTATAGTCGACATTAAGTAATGAAATAGGGTGAAAACTACATAGGCTTTTAGGATCTTGAATAGGTTTTGGAAAAAGAACAATTGTAGCTTCAGAGAAGCATGAAACATTAATTGGTCATTCCAGTAAACAATGATATAATTGTTTGAGTTTAGGAGCCAAAGATGAAGTAAAATGTTGATAAAACTCAAGTGTTATACCATCTACGCCCGGTGATTTATTATTTGCTAAAGATTTGATAGCAGATAAGATCTCTCCTACTCCAATCAGGGCACCCAGCTTCTTACTATCTTGTACATTTAATTTTGATGATCCAGAGAATTCCAGAATGCAGCAAACAATGATGCATCATTCAATGATTCATATGTAAAAAGTTTTTCAAAATAGTTTGCAAATGCTTTTGATATGTCTCCAGATTTTGTCAAAGGACATGATCCTTCAGGTTGAATTGTGGTAATAAAGTTCTTTGCTTTATGAGTTCTCAAGAAATTAGTTCATAGTTTGCCTGACTTTTTCATACCTACATGGAATCCTGTATGCTGAACAAAGATATCCTTATTAGCATGGTCTATAAGCAGTTTATTGTAATTATATCATTTCTGCATAGGTTTTATAAAATATCAGAGTTTTTAGTGATGGCATGTATTCTTTCCAAATTCGGAATATATTGTTCAAGAATCTTAGCACATCAAGAGGAGAAACTTATACAACCAAGAGGAGAAACTTATTATTTCACCTCTTAAAGTGACTTTAAATGCTTCCCAGACAGTACTAAAATGTAAATCTCCAGTTTCATTCCTTCTGAAGAAATCCTCAATAAAAAACAAAGTTTGTCATTGAAGGATGCTTCCAGAAATAAGTTGTTATGAAACCTCCATGATCTAGTTTGTGCAGGGTTTTTTTGAGAAACAATGCACATGGATTTGTCTGCATGATCGGAAACATGAATGGAGTTGATGGCACAACTATTGATCTCTGGCAAGAGTGAGGAAGACACTAAGAAGAGGTCAATATGTGTATAAGACTAAACCCAATGGGATCTATTCTGAACCACGAAAAGCGGGGATGGACATCCCTGATATTCATCTGCCTTTCCCATCCCCACCAAGCCTCCCCGTATGAACAGGGAGTTTGTACAGTGAGGTTAGAAGGGGGCGGGTTAGGGGAAGTATGGAGGTGGAGTTAGGGCAGGCAGTGGTCGGTCTGCGGCCCTGGACGTACAGGGCCAATTCTGATGTCGGCCCTGGACGTTCAGGGCCAGCAGAGTAGACAGGGAACTTATTCCACCTCTGAAGTGGAATAAGTTCCCCTAGACAGGGGGGGGACGGCAGGCCCGGGGCACATCAAAGGGTGGTTGGGCCACAGAAGATTCCCCACAGCCCAACCTTGGCCTTGGGAGGCCAGATCGGGAGTTGGGCTCGGGGAATGAATGAAGTCGACAGCGGCCAGGGATTGCGGTTCCCAAATGGAGTCACGATGCCATGGCAACCGGATGCCATGACGCAGAAGCTCCATTCAGGAGCCTTGACTGAGTTAGCCGGGCAGGTGCCTGTACATGCAGGCCTACTGGAATCAGGTGCAGGCCTGTACTTACAGGCTTAGACAGGATTCTGATCCTGCGGGGGCTAGATGTGCCCCACAGGATTAGAATCCCGTCTATCTCTGTGTGTCCGGTTTCGACCGGATGCACAGAGGCTGGGACATCCAGTTTAGAATAGGCCTCTACCTGTCCATAATCTCATGAAAAGCTGAATTAGCAGGTCAACAAGCTTCTTTCATCTGTGCACATCTGTCTAATACATTGTCTAAGATTGTGTTAAAATCCACGTCTATAATTATGTCACCTGCACCATAAGTTTGACTAAGGTCTATAAAGAAGTTTAAGGAGTTAATTGATGGTGCATATAAATCAACTAACATGTATCTATGTCCTGCAATTACAATATTTACGCAAATTCAATTGCCCTCCTTGTCTGATTTTTGATCTATAATTTGAATTTGCAAGCTCTTACAGGAGAGGATAGACACACCATTTTTCTTAATACCGGGAGAAAAGAGATGGTGTTCTATCCAATTGCAACAAAATTTCATACATGTCTCATAAATTAAGTGCGTCTTCTGCAAGAAAATAATGTCAGCATTAAGTATAATAAAATCTTTCTACACTTAACTTGGTGATTCATGCCATTTACATTTAGTGATACAATTTTGTAACTCATTTTAATTTAAGTTATAATTGAAAGTGCCTTGGGATAAGTATTATAATGAAAGGTTGAACAGTTTGACCTCAGTAAATTAAAATTAAATTGCAGAGAGATAAAACAAATGTAAATTAAAAAGACCCCTTCCATAAAAAAAATAGCTGTTTAAAAACCCACCTGAAAATACCCTATTACCCACTCTAAAAAACATCCCCCATGAGCCAGAGCTACCTAACTTAAAAATAGCAGCTATCTGCATTCCCCCTCATGGGATATGAATTTACAAAATACCCCCCTTTTTGTACAACAATATAGAGAAGAATCTTGATGAAAAATCAAATTCAGTGCATGTGAAAATTTACCGAATTACCTTGAATAAGCAGAAATATTGGCCAGTGAAAAGTTAACTGAACCAGACAAGGCTATCCAAATCAAACCAGAATACTAAATACCATATCAGCCAATTGGAGAATAATTATAAGTTTTCGAACATTACATTTGAATGAAGCAATGCAAAACTCTTACTTTTACAGGAGAAGAGTGGTAAATAAACCATGAATATCTACCAATAACCAGAGAGCACCTAAATAATATTATATCATCGCCTTCATAGATAAATAAAAAAATATAAACAGAACATTAGAAATTCAAAAATAGAAAGTTAAATTAAATTAACTCATAAATACCATGCGGGCCCCCAGAAAAGAACAATGGTGCAATGAGATACAATGAAGCACCTGGACAGGTATGATTGGTGTTCAGTGGACGCCTTGACCACAACAACCAGCCGGGCACTACATCCCCCAAGTCACAGATATCCCCACAAGCCACAGCTCGAGGACTAACGTGGAACATAAGTCATTCACTCACCATTTCATTCCTCCATATTTATCTGCTCCGGAACAGGAAGTTGTACCAGCCGGAAACACCGCATGTGTTGAAGTTGTACCACAAGCCATGGCATATGCAAAAAACATTTAGTGGACAATTGCACCATACTGGAATATGTTTTATTATTTATTATTATTTATTACAATTTCTTATATACCGCACTATTGTCAGCGCGGTTTACATACAACCAAATGACCATAACAAACTGTTTGGCTTCACATAGAACAGGAGAAAACAACTTGGATAACATGTTTATGCTTTACATAGAACAGGAGTAATAACTTGGATAAACGGGGAATGCAAACTAACTACTTACATATGTACAATGAGACCGAGTATTGGGAATTCAGTGTGAACATGTGTACAATGGAGTTGATATATTAACTTGAGGGGGTGAGGGAGAGGCACTTATGTAGTGGTAGGGTTAATCTGGTAGTATTGAGTAAATAAATGGGATTTGAGAGCCTTTCTGAATTTTGATAGGTCAGTAATTGCACGGATGCCATATGGAGATGATTGTGAGGAGTAGCGAATTAGCCTGAACCGCTGAGCAGAACCCCGAACCGAGAAAGTAGAGAGACTGCAACTTAGACAACCAGATGCCTGCAACCAGCGCTGCAGTCAAGACAACCACCACACCAATCCCCCTATCCAGCATATCAGAGGCACACAGAACTCAGCCAGGTGTTCTATTAGTGTGGAGTTTCTAGGTAGGAATCTGGCTTACTGCGTTTTCCCAGTAGATGTATTGACGTTCAACTTCACAGTCAGTATTTAAGATATTGCCTTTTTCTTAGTAGGATCCCTGTTGTATGAGTTTTGGAAGTTAGTGCTGTTGTGGAATAGTAGATTTTACCTATATGTCCTGTACAATGGTTCTTGCTTTTTTTGTGTTTTTTGTATGGAATCAATTGTAGAAAGTTGGAGAGGGATAGTGAAAAATGGATTATCTTGAGATCGGCAGTTTTTGTGTTTTTGATGCTCTCAATATAAATTTAAAATATAACCTGTACAGAACACTGACCAAATAAATCCAGCATACAAATATTTCTAATGGTTCAGTTTTTGTGGGTGTGTGAAAGTGGTTTTAATTTTGTTTCATGAATATTATGTTTATTTTCTTGGAGGCACCAGTCTCCCTGGATTTGTCCTCCGCTTTTGATCCTGTTGACCACAACATTCTTCTCTCCCATCTGCATGATATCAGCATGCATGGCACTGTTATTCACTGGTTTCACTCATTTCTCTCAGATCCTTCCCTGTCGTATCTAACTCACCGTCATCCCCCCTCACCCCACTACAGTGTGGTGTACCACAGGGCTCGGTACTGGCTCCACTACTGTTCAATATTTTCCTTGTTCCTCTCACCCTTCCTGAACGGCAAAATAGGGTAGCGACGTATTATTATGCTGACAACATAATACTCCTACTCCACTCCGACCCTGTTTCTCCAAATCTTTCTCCCCCTTAATGCCTGTCTCACCCAAATCACTAGCTGTATGTCAACTAACCATCTTCTGAATCCTGACATGACTTCCGCCATTTGGCTCACTGGTCCCAGTTCCTGTCCCTCACTTTCCCCAATGCTTCTGAGTACTCCCATCCCCCTGGTATCCTCGCTCCATTACTTAGGTGTTTATTCTTGATTTTTCCCTGACCTTTCGTGATCATATTAGTGCTGTTGTCCACCGCTCCTTCTATTCCTTCTATCAGATCCGGACCATATGACTGTTCCTTCCCCCTTCTTCCCTGACCATCTTACTTCTAACTTTCATCATGTCTTATACAAATCATGTCCCACTGCAGCACCTTACAGCTCATCCAAAATACAACCGTCTAAACACTTCCTTACACTTCGCGCTTTGACCATGTGACTTCACTTCTAATTCTTTTCCAAAGGCTCCCAATATTCTATCGTATCCAATTCAAACTCCTCACCCTGATACACAAAGCACTTCATACTGGTACTGCTCTTTATCTCTCAAACCTGATTATTCCACATTCTCCACACCGGGTTCTTCAGTTCATCCATGCTAACTCACCTCCTATCCGCCACTCAGGCTAAACTAGAAACTACCCATCATACTGCCTTTTACTTTCTTGGTCCAACTCTTTGGAATGTTCTACTTCCCAACCTCAAATTAGAAATATCCTATGTCGAATTCTTGAGATCTAGTCAAAAATGCATTAGATGAGTCCAATAAAAGGTTAGTACTGGCAACTTAGGGCAGTGGTTTCAAAAGTTCTTGTAGAAAGGGTTCAAATAGGAGTTTATATTCAATTAATTTATTTTATTTATTTATTTAACAGTATTTCTAAACCGCCTTATCTTATTAATCAAGGTGGTATCACAGCAAACAATCGGGTAAAGTGAGTGTGTTAAACATGCAGTGAGGGTGAAATTTAGTTGAGTGTGTGTTGTATTGTGTGCTAGATTGGTTTGAGCTATGTACAATGTGTGTTGTATTGTGTGCTAGAATGGTTTGAGCTATGTACAATGTGGGCTATATACAGTGGTGCTAAAAATATTTTCTATACATACAGTGTTTAGGCGGAATCATGAGCTGTTATACATTCTCTGAGGTTATGTGATGTGTCCATAGTGTTCTATGAACAGCATGGTTTTCAGCTGTTTTCCAAAGTCTTTGAGGTCTGTAGTTGCCCTTAAATCGTCCGGTAGTTTGTTCCATATTGTTGGAGCAGCCATTGAGAGTGCTCTGTCTGTTGTGTCCTTGCGTGTGTGTTTGAATTCACTTGGGGTGCTGACTCGGTTGGTTGGTTGTTTGTTTTCTTCTAGGACGTGTGCTGGTGTCTGGTTGTATGAGGGTGTGCAGGCTGTTGGCTGATGTGTGCTGATTTATCTTAAATAGGTTTATGATAGTTTTGTATCTGATGCGTGCACCGATTGGGAACCAGTGTAAGTCCTTTAAGGTAGGTGTGATGTGCTCCTGTCTTGCAGTACCGGATATTATTCGTGCTGCAGTGTTTTGTGCTAGCTGGAATGGTTTGAGGGCTTGTTTCGTTAGTCCAAGGTATATCGGATTGCAGAAGTCCAGTAGTGGGATTATCAGTGCTTGACAGATGGTACGAAAGTGTTCTGGGGCGAGGAGTGGTTTCAGTCTCCTGATGATTCGCATCTTGTAGTAGACTTTTTGGATTGTTTTGTCTATGTGTGGCTTGAGGTTTAGTTTATTGTCCAGAGTAACTCCGAGGTATCTCACTTCTGATCTTATTGGTATAGTAGTATTTTGTATCTTGATATTTGGCGAGTGTATGAAGCTTTGGTTCCGAGTGATGATTAAAGCTTCGGTCTTGTTGTAGTTTATTGCGAGGTTGTTGTTTTGACACCAACTCGTCATTTGGGTAAGGCAGTCTGTTATCTTAGAGAAGTCCGGGTTGTCGATTGATATCGGGGTGTATATCATGATGTCGTCTGCATATATTGTGTATTGAATGTTGTTCTCTTTCATGATGTTGCATATTGGTTGGATGTAGATGTTAAATAGGAGTGCTGAGAGTGCGGATCCTTGAGGTACTCCTTGACGGACATTTATGGGTCGGGAGGTGTTGTGTCCCACCTTGACCTGTAGCTGTCTTTCGGTTAGGTATGAGTGGAACCATTTCAATGTGATACCGTGTATACCAGTGTTCTTTAGTCTTTCCAGGAGCGTTAATAAAATTAATAATAAAGGGCCTGATTTTCGAAGGCCTTTACACAGATAACTTCCCTAGTTACCTGTGTAAAGGCCTTATCCGGGATTTTCGAAGGGTACCTACACAGGTAGTGCCTTTTGAAAATCCCAGATAAGTCCCTGATGTGCCCAGATGCTATGTGTATAGCATCGGGGTATGTTGGGGCATTTTGGGATGGAGTGGGGGCAGAGAAAAGGGCTACATGGGTAGCAGCAATTTTTGATGCTACCCACATAGCCCTCTGTGTCTTAAAGATAGGCAAGGTTTTTCTTAGCCTATCTTTAAGGCACAGAGGCTAAGTGGGTAGCATCGAAAATTACTGCTACCAGTGTAGCCTCTGCAGCTGCCGACACATCTACCATAACCCAGATTTTCACTTCCACTGCCGCAGGAAGTGAAAATCCAGGTTAAAGGGGTCGGTGGCCAGGCTATGCTCTGACGCAGTGCATAGCCTGCCTAACTCAAAATTGGGCCCAAAGCTTCTGAAATCAAAATTTCTGACAATAATGGATGGGCATTACTGTTTTTACTCACCAGGCTTGAAAGGAAGGATCAGCATCACCTCAGTGTTTGAGGGGAATATTTGCTCCACAAATTATGTGTGGAGGTGTATTACTAGAGCCAATCCAAATATGATCTAGGGGCAGGGGCAGTCCAAGAGTTCGTGCCACCGTAGGTAGGCCAATGTGCCACCCCCACAGCACCACCCCCCAATATCCAGCCTCTCACTGGGAGTTGATGGGGGCACAGCAATCACCTCTTTAAAGCCGTGGCAGGCCTTAAAGAGCATGCACACACTCATGGCCTGCCGCTCCTGCCCCCGCTGACTTTCTGTTGGAGAGTGCAGGTGTGGCAGGATGCAAGTGCGAGCATGCTTTAAGGACTGCCATGGCTTCAAAGAGGTGATAGCCATGCCGCCCATCAACCCTCCGGTGAGAGGATGGATGTTGGGGGCAGCATAGCAATGGCATGTGGTGCAGTAGGGGTGGTATATTGGGACTGTCTAGGGCCGAGCCACCCACCAGGGTCTGCTTCCCTAGGCGACTGCCTAGTTCACATAGTGGACGGGCCTGCCCTGTCTAGGGGCTGATCAAAGAACAGGGAGGTAATAGATAGAGAGTACTCAAATGTTCCGTTTTATTAATTTATTTTATTTTACTGTTAATTAAAAAATACTTTTGTATGGCCAAGGATCTTACATGTTAGACTGGCCAAAAGATCTGTAATGGAAGCCAATAGTCAGAACTAAACACTTAGAACCTGAACTCATATGAATTTGATTATCCTTTCTTATTTATCTATTGTCTGTTTCTGCCATCAATTCACATTATGATCTTGGATATATATTAGCCTATCCTATGCAATCCCTTGTCTATATTCTTGCCATTTCTTTCTTGTTGTTTTGTAGCTTCAAGTCAATATTTCCTCATGACGACCCAGTGGATAGTTGTCCTAAACTGTGTTTGATCTTCAGTCAGACGACTTATTCACAGCATTGCATAATAATATTTGTATTCACTTTGACACTGGTAGAGAGATATTATTACTATCACTTGATATGACTGCTGCTTTCAAATCAGAGTATCACCAATTACTTCTAGATCAGCTAGCTGAATCTGGTGGAAAAGATAATGCTCTAAGATGGTTCAATTCTTACTTAACAGCTGGTACTTTTAGAATATGTTCACCTCAGATCTTTTCAGCAAATTATCCATTGAAATGTGGAGTTCCTCAGGGCTCCGTCTTTGCCCTCATATTAGTTAAACTTTTTATGGCACCTTTGATGATCCTAATTCAAAGTTGGGGCCTAGGAGTCCACATGTATGCTTATGATCTTCAGATTTTAATCTCCCATGGCGCGTGGGATGCCAACTTTCAATTCCCTCTGCAACCACACGTGAATGAGATAGTCAATTGGATTTCTATGAATAGACTTCTTCTGAATTACAAAGAATCATCTGCACTGAGGCTCTTCCCTCGTAAATACATCCCCACCATTCTAGGACAATTCATAGCACTTATGGAAAAAATTACCTCTCTTGGAGTAACCCTTAATAGTGAACTCTCTTCTGCACCTCATATCACAACAGTAGTTAGACAATCTTTTTTTGCCCTTAGCTGATAGAGTCTGATATAGCCAATCTTGATACTATAGCCATAGCAACTATTATTTATGCTCTAATTCTATCTCAGTTGAATTAATGCAACTCACTGCTTGAGGGGGTTCCCAAATATCAATTAATCATCATCAATTAATCCAAAATGCATCATTCAAAGTAATTTATATGGCCAAGAAAAATAATCATGTTACACCTCTCCTTATAGAACAACATTGGCTGCCCATTACAAGTTGAATTAAGTTAACATTTTTGATAATTGTCCATCGTACATTTTATACTGGACATCCTGCTTATTTATTCCCCCTTCTTATTCCTCATAATCCAATAAGGAAGATCAGATCATCTCAATCTAATTTATAAGAAATTCCATCTGCTCACAGATTTTAATGCCAGCCAAGCCCCAATTCTCTGGAATTCCCTTCCCTCGGATATTCAGAAAGAATCTTTTTATAAAAACATTAAGAAAGATATCAAAAGCTGGTTATTTCAGCAGTCATATACAGAATACCTATGTAAATCCATTGACCTTCTCTCCATTTTCCTGCTATGCATTCCATTTATCCATGTCTGAAAGGTTTGAATGTGCTACACTATACCTTTCTCTGTAATAATTGTTGTATAAATTTGTCTGTTTTGATTGTATTATTTTGTTATTGTCTATTGTTGATTTTATTGGTATTTCCTATGAACTAGTATGTAAAGTGCTATGATAACAAGTATTGTCTGTGGAATGGCTGTACATCAAATGTTCTAAAATTAAATAAACTAAGGGTTATGTTTACTAAACTGCGGTAACCGTGAATAACGCGCGCTATAACGCGCTAACGATCGTAATGCCCCGCGGCGTGTTAAAACACCGCAGAAGGTGGAGAGAGGGCGGAGAGAAGGGGTCAATGGGCGGAGAGTGGGCGGGGAGAGGCTCCCTTCACACTAACACGCTGATTTTCAGAGCTGAAATCCAACGCGAATGAAAACCTGCCGTTAAAGGCATAGTAAAGGGAAGAGAAACCATTTAAATGTCAGCAATGTAGAGCCCAGGCAGGGAAACCAAACAAAAGTGATAAGTGTGATACATGTGCACAGAACAAAAGGGCACAGAAACACTGAAAATGACCCCAACAGACTGGAAAAAAACAATAACCAAGCTGGCCAATAGTGGTATCAATGAGAAGCATCAACCCCTCCCCCCCCCCGAGTAAGCACCATAGAACAGATATAAATCGTGGAAGGGTCTATACTCCGTCCCCAAACAAAGTGAATGGGCCCACAGTGAAATTGCTCTGCTCAGGGTTTCCTCCACCATCAGACAGGGTTCCTATGGCATGCACATGTCCCGCAACAGCATGGCGGGCATGTCAGAACGGAAACTGGACAGATGCCGGAAAAGGGGATACAGAGGGCTGCAGGCGGCACATGCTGTGGTGGAGCTGGGCCACAGTGCGGACTAAGGTGATGCCTAGGTGGCCCATACGAATGTTGAAACAGCAGAGCAGCCAGAAAGCAACTGCTGAAGGCCCAACATATGCACGAGTGGGTTTCCCAAAGTGTCACAGGGGATAGTACCCAACAGCTACCCCCAAGGGCACGGAACATTTGCAGGCAGGGCTGGGGGGGGAGCGTGGACGTCTAGGCAGGCACCCCTACCCCAGAACCCGCACCATAGGCAGCCGCCTATCTGCACACTGGATGGCCTGAGACTGTGCACCACCAGCTCCACCAGCAGAAGGGCATGTCAGCATGGTGGCTGAGGGATACTGGTGGTGGAGGGGGCAGTGGCAGCTGCCCAGAGCAGACCGTGGCCTAGCCCTGTGTAGGTGGGTGCCATGCACTGCAACAGACAGGCCCTGTCTGACCAACAGTCATGGTAACACCAGGGAATGCACCATCTCTGTGATAAAATGGTGGTGCAGTGCACAAAACCAGTATATTCTAAAAGCAGAAAGTCACAGGTTCAAGTCCCAGCTGTGGTTTCCACCAACCCAGTCCTCATAGTTTACCCACTACTATAACGTGCTAATACAGACAGAACCTTTCTTGCAGATGACGTGAACATGCCCAAAACACCTACATTTTACCCTACAGAGCACAGACACTATAAACATGCATGTTACCTAGAGAAGAGCCTCCCAAATGCAGTCCTGGAGGGCCAAACACCATTCAGGTTCCATGCTGCCTCTGATAAAGATGCCTGTGCTGCATTTCTATGCGCCATCCCCATGGTATGCAGATGTATCTCATGCATATTCATGAGGGACAGCATGAAAACCCGAACAGTGTTTTGCATCGCAGGACTGGAGTTGGGAACCTCTGCCGTAAAGCAGCAGCCAACAGGGGCAGACACACCCGCACCCACAGGCCCCATTATCCAAAGCCTCCTGGGGAGGCAGGACTTTGGGCTCTGTGTGCATCTCCCAATACTAGCACTTGCATACCTTAGTAATGCCACCCTAAACCTGGGAATATGGTACACAGCTATCAAAAGGTTGCTATGAGTACTGGCAGATAGCAATTCCTAGGTTAAGTACAATTTTCGGAGTGAGCTTCATCATAGCAACCTTTCTGATGTCTGTGGAGTGTGCTACTGGTCTTGTGTCTGACAGTGTTTACCAATCTGGGGTGTGACTCCTACAGTATTGCGTACCATAGCCATGCCTGCACTGTGCCCAGGACTGGTGTGGTGGCCTGGGCTGCTCAACACCTCTATAGTTGCACAATGCTGGCATAGGTGTGGGGAGTGTGTGTCTGTCTATCCAGTGTGTGGTGGCTGCCAACACCCTCCACAGCCCACACTGCTAGCACTGTTGCCAGTATTGGCCTGCCAATGTGCATAATGAGGAGCAAGGTACCGTGGGAATAGCCTGGATAGGGTGGCCTGGCCTGTCTGCATCTGCACAGGGTATAGGGCAATGGCTGGACATTGTAGTGCCCGGTACCACCTGCACGGACAGGGTGGCCATAGCATGTCCTGCTGGGAGGTCACTCTCACCCTGACTGAGCAGTGACCATGGCATGGCTAGGTTCCCCCATAGTGCTATATAGCATTTTTCTCATGTGATATTTATGGGTTTCCTTTTGGGGCCCAATCACTGACTTATCTGCTTGGTGTGTATGCTGATAGCCCTGTTCTGGGTACATGCATCTTCTCCAGGACCATGCACTATGGACTAGCTGGCGGACTGTCTGCAGCTAGTATGTGTCTTGCTGGAACACCGTGCAGGGTGCAGCGGCTGGAGGCTGGCTGCTGGAGAATGTCAGATAATGGTGGGGGGCAGCTGAGCATTTCCAGACCTGCCGTCTGTCTGCTATTGCGTTATGGATGTGTACTGCTCTGCATTGCCTGCCCTGTAGGGTGTTTGATCCCTAGTAGGACTGGGGTGATGGTCCCCTCTACTACCACCATTGCAGGGGGTTGACAGTGGATCTGTGGGCGGGAGGTCCTGTCCCCCACCCTGAGCCCTAGAGGGTGCATTGGATGGTGGTATGTAATCTCCCTGGTAACCACAGCAGAATGTGGGTGTGGTGCTGTGCAGTCCTCCTGTAGCCAGCCAGGTGTTTATTAGCAGCTCTAGGCCACTGGTTACTTCACTGTCCATGGAGCCAGAGGTCATAGGTTCACAACCCACATTGGGGTTCATTGATAGGGCTGTCTTAGGTATTGTCTACTTTTATTGTATATTAGTGCTGCCAGCAGAACCACCCTCAGGGTACTGTCACCTTAGGGTGGTTCATAAGGCGCCCTATAGGGCGTGCCTTACAAGTCGCCCTATAGGGTGTGCCTTACATGTCGCCCTATAGGGCGCGCCTAAATATTCCTATCAAATGGTATATAATACATGACCATGTCAGAGGGAACGTCACTATTGGAACATATTGCATAAGACGGGTACAATTTTCCTGACATATGCAAACTTTAACTCGGCTGCAGACTGTGGATTAAAATATTATAGTCGGCTTTCAAAGGATGCCTCAGCCAGCCTTATTCATTAGGCACACTGGGGAATTGAACCCATGACTTTTGTACCATCAGTCTGTGTAGTAACCATTGTGCTACAACTCTGTTTCTGTATTTGGGTGTCTGCGCGCTGTCTTAAGCTTGCGCGCAGTAGCGAGTGCGCTGTAGCGATCGTTGCTGCGTGGCGTGCACTAACACGCACACCTGCGCGTTATCAGTTACGATGTACCGCCCATGTCCTTTTATGACTTTCCTTCCACTAACGCGGCTCCTAACGCGAATTGCACTAACGCAGTTTAGTAAACATACCCCTAAGAGTGGCATCCATAGTAAATTGTTGTATTAATTTCATCAGTCTTCAATCTTGCCAAGCATGATTTCTTTCTCTAATGATCTCTTTCTATTTGTATGATGTGTACAAAGTATGACAGTCAAAGTCTTGTTATTTGAGCCTCCAAGGAAAGCTTAGGTTTGATCTCCACCAGTACCAACTGATTTATTCTTCAAGCAGTCCATGGTATATGCCGTATTCTTCTCCAGCACCATAATTTGAAGGCATTGATTTTCTTCCAGTCTTACTTTTTCACTGTCCAAATGTCTCATCCATATGACATTATTGAAAATACCATGGCTTGGACAAGTCAAATCTTTGTATGTCGAGATACATCTCTGCACATTAATATCTTGTCTAGGTCCTTCATTCATTTTGCCAAGAGCAATGTGTCATCAGATTTCTTTACCGTTTGTCACTTCATTATTGATTATGGATCCAAGGAGATTGAAGTTGTCTGTTATCTCTTTCTCTTCTCCATCAAGGATGAGATTATTGATTTTTGCCAGTTGTCAAGATCTTTGTCTTCTTCTTGATAAGGTGTAGTCCCATTTTAAGACTTGTTCTTCGGTCTTGATAAGCAGATGTTTCAGATCGTCTTCACTTTCATCTAGTAACTTTGAATAGTCATCATAGAGAAGGTTGTTGATGAGTTTTCCACCTATCTTCATACCTTGGTTTGTTTCATACAGTACTTTCCTGCTTCTCTGATGATTTGTTCTGTATATAAATTGAATAGATATGGGAAAGGTGTGCAGGATTGTACATACACCTTTGCCGATTATAAAACATTCTCTTTCTCCTTGTTCATTCAAGCTGTTTCATCTTGTTCAATGTAAATGTCATGCACATGAACTATCAAGTATTCTGGTATAACCACGATTCTTAATATGGCCGAGAGTTTCTCATGATTTACACAATCAAAGGCCTTGCTGTAGTCAATAAAACACATATAGATATCCTTTTGGTATTCTTTTGTCTTTTTAAGAATGCATCTCATATCTACAATGATGTCTCTTGTTCCTTGTCCTTTCCTGAACCCTGCTTGCATTTCAGGCAGTTCTCGTTCCAGGTAAAGTTGTAGTCTCCACTGAATGATCTTGAGTAGAAACTCGCTGGAGTGTGGGATCAGAGTGATTGTGCAATAATTTCCAGTCATTTGGATCACCTTTATTCAGTATTGGTATGAACATGTATCTTTTCCAGTAAGTTGGCCATGATCTTATCTTCCAAATTTCCTGACAGAGCCTTGTACGAGCCTTGTATGTATTGTAACAGCTGCATCTGATTGCTGTAATTCTTTAATGGGAACGCTATCAATGCCCAGTGCTTTCTTCTTTGATAATGCTTTCAGTACTGCTTCAACTTTCTCTTTCATCCCCAATGTTTCCTGGTCATAAGGTACAGGTTGAAATGGCTGTTGATCCACTTCATCTTTATGGTATAATGACTCAGTGTATTCTTTCCACCTTTCCTTGATCTTCTCAACATCATTCAACATGGATTTTTGAGTGTCCTTTAGTATTCCAATTCAAAGCTGGAATTTTCTCTTTAATTCTCTTAGCTTTATCAAAGCTGATCTTATTTTTTCTCTAATAGTTTCTGATTCTATTTCCTGCATGCATCATTGTAGTACTTCTCTTTATCTCATTTGTTCCTTCTTATGTGGCTTCAGCTTCTCTGCATTTCTGAGTAATTTTCAGAGTTAATTCGGATCATCTATTTTGGCCATTTTCCTGTTTTGCAAAGACTTTTCACTTTTTTTGAGCACAACCTTTTTGATGTCATCCCATAGCTCTATCCAAAGTGGAAAAGCAATTTTGCAGGCAATCTTTAGTCTGGTGGTATATTTTCAAGATTATATTTTGCTGCATTAATGAGTGGCTTGCTCTTTTTCAGCTTTAGCTTTAGTTTGTACACTAATAACTGGTGATCTCTTCCACAGTCAGCTCTGGGTTTTGTTTTTGTTGATATTATTGAGCTTTTCTGTCATTGACTTCCAATCTGATTTTTGTACAATCCATGGGTAAAGTCTATGGGCCCTTTTCCGAGTCGTGATTTGTGGGGCTGCACGTGCAGCCCTGCAAGTCATCCTGCCCCTTTTCCTCCCAGGCCCTTCCTGCACAGCTAGAGCAACAGTATGGGGATAGCCAGCAGAAGGGCAGGAGGGGAGGAGTCTAGGCAGGCAGTAACGGCCCTGTATGTCCTGCGGAGTCAGGGGGAACATACTGATTATTCCATCTCAAAGGTAGAATAATAAGCACAAACCAGGTGATCGGGCCAGAAATCTCCCCGCACTCCCCCGCTCCGGGACCGGGTGCAGGGAGGTCCCTGCTGCCCGACCCAGGCCCTGGCTGGCCAACCGTGGATCAGGCGGCAGGGAAGAGGAGGGTCAGTGCTGCGGGAGCCAGGGGAGCCTACAGGGAGGACATCCCCGCAAGCATGCATGGGCACAGCAGGCCATCCTTAGACCCGATTCTGTATGCCATGGGAACGTTTTACTCCCACAGTACAGAATCGCATCCTAATGGGCCCATCCTGCTCGGGGTCATCCGGATGGCCTAGATGTGCCCCTTTCAGAATCAGTTGCCATTTATGTTGTTGGAAGAAGATGTTTCGGATGAATTGATTTTTGGTCCTGCAGACTTATCTCATCTTTCTTCTTTGCTCCCAACTTTTTCGTTGCCGTCATCCATGACTATCAGTACATCATGTTGGCATGTTTTGTTGATTTCAGCTTATATTTGTCCATAGAACTGATTAACCTCATCTTCTCTTGAATCTGTTGCTGGCACATATACCTGCTGGACATTCCTGTTAGATGAATAGAAATTAAGAGTTCACTGACCACATTATATTTATTTACAGTTCTCACAAGCATTTTCTTAATAAATGCAACACCAATTTCTTTGTAAATTTCCAACCTATATACCATATGATTGTCAGATTAAGGTACCTGATGCCAATCCATTTCAGTTCACTAATACCCAAACAGACTGAGTTGTGCTCTTTTGATTTTATTTTTGACCACTTCTAGCTTCTCTTGGTTCATGCTTTACAGCATGTTGTTGTTGTTGTTGTTAAGTGCCATTAAGTCAGTGTCGACTCACGGCGACCCTCTAAATAGTTGTCATAAATTGTGTTTGGTCTTCAGTCAGGCAGCTCATTGTTGACAGAATGGCACCCGTAGCTACTGTTATTCTGTCAATCCATCTCATTGCTGGCCTTTCTCTTTTGCATTGACCTTCTATCTAGCCAAGCATGATGTCTTCCTCTAATGATCTCTCTCTTCGCATGATATGTCCAAAGTATGAAAGTCAAAGTCTTGTCATCTGAGCTTCTAAAGAAAGCTTAGGTTTGATCTCCTCCAGTACTGACTGGTTTGTTCTTCGGGCAGTCCATGGTATACACAGTATTTGTCGCCAGCACCATAATTCAAAGGCATCAATTTTCTTCCTGTCTATTTTTTTCACTGTCCAACTTTCACATCCATATGATGTTATTGAAAATGCCAGGGCTTGAACAAGTCAAATCTTTGTATGGAGAGAAACATCTTTGCTCCTGAGAATCTTGTCTAGGTCATTCATAGCCATTCTGCCAAGAACGATGCATCATCAGATTTCTTGACTGCTTGTTGCTTCTTTAATGATAGTTGATCCAAGTAGGTTAAAGTTGTCAACTATTTCAATTTCTTCTCCATCAACAATGAACTTATTCATTTTGCCAGTTGTCAGGATCTTTGTCTTCTTAACATTAAGGTGCAGATCCATTTTAAGACTATATTCCTTGATCTTGAGAAGCAAATGTTTCAAATCATCTTCACTTCCAGCCAGTAATGTGGTATTATCAGCATAAGAAAGATTGTCTTCCACCAAACTTCATACCTCGGTTGTCTTCATACAGTCCTGCTTCTCTGATGATTTGTTCTGCATATAAATTAAAGAGATAGGGGAAAAGTATGCAGCTTTGTTGAGTTGTACACCTTTGCTTATTTTAAACCATTCTGTTTCTCCTAGTTCCGTTTGAACTGTTGCTTCTTGATCAATGGAAAAGGTTGTGCAAGAGATCAGGTGTTCTGGTATACCCCTGCTTCTTAATGGTGCCCAGAGTGTCTCATAGTTTACACAGTCAAAAACCTTGCTATAGTCCATAAAGCACATATAGATATCCTTTTGATAGTCTTTTGTCTTTTCAAGGATCCATCTTACATCCGCGATAATGCTTGCACTTCAGACAGTTCTCATTCTAGGTATGTTTATAGTCTCTGATGAATGATCTTGAGTAGAATCATGCTGCCATGTGGGATCAGAGCAATTGGGTGATAATTTCCACAGTCAGACGGGTCACCTTTCTTCAGTATTGGTATAAACAAAGATCTTTTCCAGTCAGTTGGTCATGATTTTGTCTTCCAAATTTCCTGATAGAACCTTGTAAGTATGGTAACAGCTTCATCTGATTGCTGTAATAACTGAATGGGAATGCTTTCAATGCTGCTTCAACTTCTTTCATCAACAATGGTTCCCGATCATAAGGTATAGGCTGAAACAGCTGTTGGCCACTTGATCTTTATGGTATAATGACTCAATATATTCTTTCCACCTTTTCTTGATCTTCTCAGCATCATTCAACATGGATCTTTGAGCATTTTGTAGCATTCCAATTCGAGTCTGGAATTTTTTCTTTAACTCTCATAGCTTTAGAAAAGCCAATCTTTTTCTTCCTCTAATAGTTTCTGATTCTATTTCCTTGCATGTGTCATTGTAGTACTTTTCCTTGTCCTGTCTTGCTGCACGTTGGAAATCTCTGTTGAGTTCTGTGATTGCCTCTCTTTTTTCTCTGGCTTTAGTTTCTCTGCATTTCTGGACAATTTTTAGAGTTTCTTCAGTCATCCATTTTGGCAGTTTTTGCTTTTTCACCTTATGTAGAGACACAATGCTTTCTTCCAATACAACCTTGATGTCATCCCATAACTCTTCTGGAACTCTGCCATTTGTATCTAAAGTAGCAAATCAATTTCTCAGGCAGTCTTTAAATTCCAGTAGTATATTCTCAAGGTCATATTTTGCTACATTCATTAATGGCTTGCCCTTTTTCAACTTTAGCTTGAATTTGCATACTAGTAGTTGGTGATCTGTACCACAGTCAGCCCCAGGTTTTGTCTTTGTTGATGTTATCGAGTTTTTACGTCATTGTCTTCCACAGATGTAGTCAATTTGATTTCGGTACAGTCCACTGGATGAAGTCCACGTGTACAGTTGGCACCTGTGTTACTAGAAGAAGGTGTTTGAGATGAATAGATCATTTGTCTTGCAGAATTCTATCAGTCTTTCTCCAGCTTCATTTCTCTGGCCTGTCCATTGAGCGAGAATGTTTTTTGCACAGGGACCCGCGTTTCAGGGGGCCCCGCGCAAAGAACATTCTGCATTAAAAGTAAATTTAAAAAATAAAAAAAAAGCTGGCTGCTGCTGCTGTCGCTGCCGCCATGGCAGCAGCAGAATCGAGTGTCCCGCAGCCCCCCCTGCCCGGCAGAATCCTCTCTCCCTGCATCAGCCCCTCTCTGCATAGGTTTTCAGAGCTGCAAAGGGAGAGTTTCCCTTTTGCGGCTCTGTTAAGCCCGCCAGGGCTGATAGGAAACAGGAAATGCCATTTTCCCATCAGCCCCGGCGGGCTTATCAGATCCGCAAGGGTGAAACTCTCCCTTCGCGGCTCTGAAAGCCAGTGCAGAGACGGAATGATGCAGGACGGCTCTGCCAGGCAGGCAAGGGGAGGCCCCGCGGGACACTCGATTCTGCCCCCGCCACAGCGGCAACGGCAGCAGCCAGCTTTTTTTTATTTTTAATTTTCCCTGGTCTGATGGGGGGAGGGGGTTAGTATTGGTAATGGGCTGTGGGCTGATAGTGGGTTAGGACTGGTAATGGGCTATGGGGGGGCTAGGACTGAAAATGGGGTGATGGGGGTTAGGACTTGAGGTGGACTGATGGGGTTAGGACTGGTAATGGGCTATGGGGGGGCTAGGACTAGAAATGGTCTGATGGGGGGGTTAGGACTTGAGGTGGACTGATGGGGTTAGGACTGGTAATGGCTATGGGGGTTGTGGGCTGATGGGGGGTTAGGACTGGTAATGGGCTATGGGGGGGCTAAGATTGGAAATGGGCTTATTGGGTTAGGACTGGAAGTGAGCTGATGGGGGGTTAGGACTGGTAATGGGCTATGGGGTTAAGACTGAAAATGGGGTGATGGGGAGGTTAGGACTGGAAGTGGGCTGATGGGGGCTTAGGACTGGTAATGGGTTGGGGGGTTGCTAGGACTTGAAATGGGCTGAGTGGAAAGGGAGGCTTGAACTGCAAATAACTGATGGGGATGGGGGCTTGGAATGGAAATGGGCTGAGTGGAAGGGGGGCTTGAACTACAAATAGCTGATGGGGAGGGGGGCTTGGAACGGAAATGGGCTGAGTGGAAGGGGGGCTTGAACTGCAAATAGCTGATGGGGAGGGGGGCTTGGAATGGAAATGGGCTGTGAGGGGAGGGAGCTAGGACTGGAAACGGGATGAGTGGGGGGAGCTAGGACTGGAAATGGGCTGTTGGGGGGAGCTAAGATAGGAAATGGGCTGTGGTTGGGGCTTGGATTGAAATAGACTCATGGAGGGGCTAGAACTGGAAGTAGGCTCATAGGGGGCTTGGATTGAAATGGGCTGAGTGGAGGGGAGCTAGGATTTGACATGGGCTGATGGTGGGGCTAGGAAAGGACTAGAAATGGGCTGATGAGGGGCTGGGATTAGAAATGAGCTGATGGAGGGACTCAGATAGGACTGGAAATGGATGGGGGAGCTAAGATTAGAAATGGGCTGTGGTGGGGGCTTGGATTGAAATGGACTCATGGGAGGCTAGAACTGGAAGTAGACTCATGGGAGGCTTGGATTGGAAATGGGCTGAGTGGAGGGGAGCTAGGATTTGACATGGACTGATGGTGGGGCTAGGAAAGGACTAGAAATGGGCTGATGGGGCTGGGATTAGAAATGAGCTGATGGAGGGATTTGGATAGGACTGGAAATGAATGGGGGAGCTAGGACTGGAAATGGGCTGATGGGGGGCTAGGACTGAAAATGGGCTGAAGCGGGGACTAGAAAGGAGTGGATGCTGGGTGGGGCTGGAACTAGAAGGAAACTGATGTTGGGGGAGGATTAGAATGGGATGGGGCTGGGAGAGTGAAATGGAGAGGGGAAAATATTTTGTGTGGGAGGGAAGAAAAATCTACAATTGGCCGGATATTGGGAGAGTAAGTGGGGATTGAGGATGGAGGGGTAAAATTTGAATAGATGAAATAGGAATGAGGAATGAGCAAAAGAAGAAAGATTAGTATGTTAAAGCAGATGTAGAGAGAGAATGGAAAAAAACTAGAAGAGAGAAGGAAGGACAGATGGACAGCAGACGATGGAGAGTTAGCAGAAGACACAAAGAAACCAGAAGAAAGTGGCTGAAGCAATTGCAACTGAAAAAAATGCACAAAAGGTAGAAAGATATCTCTTTATTTTGAATTTATTAACTGGAATATGTCAGCTATGGGAAATGTGTATCATTAACATCTGCGCTTTATTTAGTACAAGAGGAAATTAATTTATAGTTTTATTTCTACAGTGTGTTGTACATTCCAAGTTTGGCTTTTGGGGTTCCCAGTTTAATTATTGTCTTCTTGTTTCTAAATTGTGATTCCTTGTTTGGTGATGGTCTATGTTCTGCATGTGTAACTGAGCTGAGGTATTCTGTTTATGTAATTCCTATCTGACATTGCCACTTGTTCTCTTTCCCCAGTAGGTCATGTATTGTTATTCTTTGAAATGTATTGGTTTAATATTTGCAGTGTTGCCTTTTGATAGGTAGAGTATGGTGCTTTGTGAGTCCTGGTAGTGCTGTTATGATACGGCGGGTTTGCTATGGGTTCTAAATGGGCAGTGTTTGTAGTAGTTCCTAATGTGCCTGGCGGTCCGCACTAGATTATAGTAATGTAGAAATATTTTAGTCTTTCTTTATCCATACACTCATTAAGAGGCATGTTTACTAAAAGTTAGTGTATGGTAACATTATGCAAATATTTATGCAAATTAGGTCCTTTATGCAAATGAGGTCCCGCACCAAATCTCCGCACATGGCCCCGCACCCCCCTTGGGCTGCCACTGGTTGCCTAGTCCATATTTTCCAACCACTTTGCCTTCTTCTTTGTTGCCAACTTTTGCATTCCATTCACCCATGACTATCAGGATATCCTGTTTGCATGTTCTGTCAATTTCAGCTTGTACTTGATCATAGAACTCATCAACGTCTTCCTCTTCTGCAGCTGTTGTTAGGGCATATACCTGAATTACAGTTGTGTTGATAGGCTTTCCTCATATATGAATATAAATTAAGCATTCACTGACTGCATTGTATTTCATTAGAGTTCTTGCAAGTTTCTTCTTAACTATAAATACAACACCATTTCTTCTTTGTCTTTCATTTCCCGCATTGATCATCAGATATGCAAAGTGCCCAAAGCAAATTCATTTCAGTTCACTGACACCCAGCACCTCAAGTTGTACATGTTCCATTTCATTCTTGACCACCTCCAACTTCCCTTGGTTCATACTTTGTATGTTCCATGTCCCAATATATAAGATATCTTTGCCACCTCTGACTCTCTTTTCATGCGCAGCTACGTCAGTAGATCCAACCACATCATAAATGCTGGCTTTACTCTGAGTATTCAGCTCATCCCCAGTAGCCATTTGAGTGCCTTCCAAACTGGGTGTCTCATCTTCCAGTACTATAGTGCAATTTGTCTTGTGACTATCCATCGGGTTTTGAGGCAAGATATAGAAGTAGAGTTGCCAAGCCTTTCTTCCGTGCAATTAATTCCAGTGTTGTTGCATTTATCACATAAATATGATCCTCTTCTTATAACACCGTCCCATCCTGCTGCTGCCCAGATGGGTGACTTGTCTTCGTCTGGCAGCTCAGCTGAGACCTGTCTATCTTGGGAGACCCTGCCAGTAGCTAAGCTACTGATAGCTCTCAGCATCACTGATGCACACAAGCCCTCACAGCACGACAAGCTGCAAACCAAGTGAGGGTACAGCACATGACTCTCATTTCAAATGTAGCTACATCAGCGGTCAGCATCCCAAGGACTTTGTTCCAACCACATCATAAATGCCGCTTTTACTCTGAAGAGTCTTCAGCTCTTCCTCAGTAGCTCACTGAGTGTCGTCCAACCTGAGAGGCTCATCTTCCAGCATTATATTGCAATTTGTTTTGTTGTGACTATCCCAGAAGAATATCAGGCCCTGTATTTATAATCTATTGCAGATTTTTGATATTATCTTATTGTATTAATGAGCAACATACTGCTACTGCTACAGCTACTACCTAACATTTATATAGCTCTACTAGGCCAAGGCTTGACAAACCCCAGGTGCTAGGTTGTTATGGCAATGAAAATATTGGACCTTTCACCTGGGGCTCAGATGAACCATGTCTGCCCACAAGGATCCCATCTCCCTCAGGCAAAAGTCCTACAAAGGACCATGATTGTGGTCAGGACTGGTACTGTCAGCAAACTGCAGGCTGGGGCAGAAGCGCTGATCCTGGCCGCAATCACAGCCTTATACAGCACTTCTGCCTGTGCGAGATGGGATCCCTTCAGGCAGTTGAGGGGCAGGGAGAGTTTGCTGCACAGACAGCTTAACAAATTTAAAGGGCCAGTAGAATAAATAAAGAATAGTGAGGAGAATGGAGGGCATGGGGGAGTACAAAGGGAGAGGGAGAAAGTGAGAGAGTTTGGGAAGTTAAACTGAATTGGGGGTGGGAGTGGAACAGCAAGAGTTTCTAATAGCAAGAATAAGCATTTCCTGTTTCTTGTAAGAAACAGGAAATGCTTATTCTTGCCTTTAGAAACTCCACGACCCCACAGTTTAAAAGTTAGCAGAGTCACAGGACCAGAGAAATGTTCCCATTGCTGCTTTCTTTTTTGAAGGACAAATCAGAGCAGACACGGGGGGGTGGAGCTGGAAGGGAGCAGACATGGGGGGTTGAATGACAGCAGACATGGGGGCTACAAGGGAGCAGACACTGGGGAGCTGGAAGGGAGCAGACATGGGAGAGCTACATGGGGGAACTGGAAGGGAGCAAACACACGGGGGGGGGGAGCTGCAAGGGAGTAGACATGGGGGGAGCTGAAAGGGAGCAGAAACTTGGGGATGGGGCTGGAAGATGGCTGGGTAATAGGAGGGGGGTTGGAAGAGAACTGACAGGGGGGAAGGTAGGGGCTAGAAGGGAGCTCACATGGGGGTTGGAAGGGTGTGGAAAAGAGGGGAAGGAGGAGGCTGGAGGGAAGGTGAGGGTATGAGGGGAGCTGACACCCAGGGATGGCACTGGAAGGCAGATGGACAGACAAGAGGGTGACTGGAAGGAAACTGCCATGGGAGAGGGCACTGGGACTGGAAGTTCGCTAATACCTGGGATGGTATTTGGACTAGAAGGGGTTAGACGATGGAGAAGGAGAGGGACCAAAAGGGAATTGGTAATGCTGGGAATGCAAGGGGGTTGACACTGGAAGGTACTGGGAAGGGAGGCTTTAAAGGAGGCTGATACTGGGGACGGTTACTAAGACTGGAAAAAGGCTGATGGAAGAAAATGAAGAAAGCAAAAGGAGACAAGAAATGGCAGATGTACCATAGACCATAGAAAAAGAGCTAAGAGAAGACAGAGGAAAACAGAAACCTCAGATTGGGAGCAGCATGATCAAAAATCATCAGACAACAAAGGTAGAAATTTTCAATTTAGTGACTGGACTTTGCGCTATCTTTATATTTCAAACAGTATGGGGAAATGCCTCTCTTATCTGGTGTGGCACCACATGCGGAGTCTGACTTCTTGGGGTTTCATTTTAATTTTTGTCTACATATTTTTATTTTTACTTTAGGTTGTGGTCACTTATTCTGTACTTGGTGAGGGTCTGTGTTCTCAGTGTGTGACCAAGACCAGGTGTTCTCTTAACATGGTGTTTGTACGTAGGGATCTGTACTGTAGTAATTTGACTTGTACAGCTTTTCAAATAGGTGTATGGATGTTTTGGGGCCCATTGCTGTATTTATAGTGCTGCTTTTTTCTGAGTAGGCCCCTTATTGTATGAGTTTTGGAAGTGTATGCTGGTATGGTATGGTAGATTCGACTTTGCAGATTTTCAGTGACTTTTGCAGTGTTTTATTTTAGTTCATAATATGCCTGGCACTGGAGAATGTTTATGTTGTTGTTAGTGAGATGACCAGAATCAGATTTTTTTTGGGACTATCACAGCCTGTTTGTATGATACTAGGTATTTTTATTCTGGTTATGCATTTGCTCTTTTGCTGCAATTTTCTTACAACACTGGATTTGAAGAAGAAATACTAATATCGCTTGAAAAGAGTTCACAAAGCAGTTTTGAGAAAAAGGAGGGTAGGGTGCAGCCAACATTAATAATAATGAGGGAGGGACGTTGATTTATAGGTTGCAGGGGGGTGCTAGAAACCCTAGCACAGGTCCTGCACCCCCTCTACTGGAACTTAAGGCTCCTTTGAGAAACAATGACGTGAGGAGTTTATGTGCTCACTCATCTAAATGGCTGCAGTTTGATAGGACTTGGACAAAATATTTTGAGAGCTAAATCTGGCTAACAGGCAATCATTTCACAGCTCTGGAGAAAAACTAAATGATTTACTAGCGGTATCCTTTGCTCCCCTCCATCAGAAAATGGAAAATGAAACTCCTCATAAAAAAGTGTCACTTGAAATTTTGCAGGACATGTTTAATTCATGCCACAGACATGTTACTAACATATCAGCAGAAACACTGCCTGGATAAAGCAAAACTTTGGTCCTCTCAAATTAATGCTTTGCAGTGATAAGACTCCTGTAGAAAATAAGAGGGCAAAGGGCATGGCATTGGTGTGGGATTTGGGGATCTGTGAACTTATCTATCCAAAGTGAAAGAAGCAAATAAGGAAGTTGGGCAAACTTCAGTGGCCACTTGGTGTTTAACTCTTGTCTTTTTACTAAGGTCCCCAATCTTCATTTGGAGATGCATCACCCACCCTAATCAAGTTTATCCAAGTGTGTACGAGATATCTTTCCATGGATTAGTTCTAAGGACCAGTGTTAATACATGCAAATATGTCTCATACATATTCATCATAGATATTCTGAAAACCAGAGCAGCAAGGGTTAATCAAGGTCTAGGACAGGAGCCACTTTAGTACTGTAAAGTCCTTATTTAACTTCCCCACAAATGAGTTTGAAATATTTCATTTGAGTTCCAAATGCTCTTAACACAGAAATGGAATGCATTAACTAGTCATCTGAGGACTTTATTGTATGCTTTTTATGCTTCATTTGTTTTTACTTTTGATTTTCATTATTTTGCTTTGTAATCCACTTTAATCCTTTGTACTGAAGGTGGTATTGTAAAGGAATACATGAAGAAACCAAAGTAGAGGACTATACTCTACCTGTACTTCTAGATGAACATTTCCAATAAGTCCTTGCATATAGAATTAAAGTTTGTGCGTGCATAATTAAAACCATGAGGTGATAGGTTACCGAGTAACGTAAAAAACCATGTTGCATGTAATCTCAAAAAGTTGATGGGGTCAGAAAAATAACCGCCACACAAATGTCATCTGCAGGGAACCTCAGCACTGTTCTTTTCTGGAGCGCTTCAGGACTTCATCATAGCTCTGTTTCTCTTTTTTACTGCCTCAGAGGCAATTAAACATCAACCCTTTCTTTGATGACCTCCTAGGGGAAAGGAGTGTCCCCCCACATGCACACCAATAGGCCACATCAGGGAACCCCTGGCACAATCCTGCCATCACACACAATCAGCACAAGAAATTAGAAGGTTCCAAACTGTGATGACATCATGCAGCAGAGATCAGCACAGTTGGCCTATGAAATCTGAAAATGCTGCTCATGGTGCCAGCATAGTTATTGGAACTATTTATTGTATTGAAGCTCCAGAGAGCTGCAGTGAGTTGAAGCTCTTCTTGGAGAATAGCAAAGAGTTGTAGAAGTAGTGTTTGGCACATCTCCTCTTGAGGGCCATGAGGCCTGCTTCATGTGCAAGAGTTAACTTGATTGAAAGAGCCCAACATATCTGACCTTTTGTCAGGCTACCTCAGTCTCTCGTTCAGGGCCGCACAATGCAAGCGCTGTTATACCCCATAATAAGAATGGATTCAGTGTATACTGGCAGCACTTCTACCAGAGTCATTTCAGTTCAGTTGTTAAATATTTCCAGGTGCCCAGCTCTAATTTTAGGAAGGTCAAGTTTGCAAAGGTTAAATAGCAGGCAGGATTTCCATAAGTCTCTATCAGTTTGGAAAAGCAAAATGTAATTAAAACACAGCATTCTTCCAGAGATTAACTGGAAGCTCTGCATTCTGCGCTCAGTGTTTTACTTTCTTCAAAATTGTTGTTCTAATCCAGAATCCAAAGATACATTGAGTTCCTCTTGAAAAAAATGGCAGGCTGGAAGGAATTAATAATGAATAAAGAAAAGGGCATTCTATCAGGGAAAGGACCTGGTCCGATCAATTCCATGGTCGAAGACTATGAGGAAACTTTTAATTGACCTTTAAAAGAAACAAATACATTTCTTAATGATCAGAAAGGCAATGCTGAGCTTCAGGTCACTGAAAATCCCTTTTGCTTGAAAAATGAAGCCGAAGAATGAGCATGATGGTACCTGCTACAGTGTTCCAGCAGCACCACTCTTCTGGTTTGAAGAACATTTTTGTTCCATCAGTTGTCGCTAACCTCCCATTAGTCATCACGGAGCAGCCAAGCCCTGTCAGTTTGCTCAGCTGCTGCTGATGTCACTCTTGCCCACTAAGAGTAAGTTACTGTAGTAATATCCCGCGTCTATTAATCACAGTGCTAGAGGAAACAGAAGGCGGGTGACATCACTGATGTGAGAGATCCGGCCAAATCCTTCTCAGCCTTTTTCAGCTTCTAAGGGTCACATGAAAATGATTACCGTCTCTTATTCAGAATATTTGACAAATTGTCCCTTATTCCTCTACACATGGCTGCAATTTTTCTGCTGCTAGGACATTCTGTGAAGTTTTTTTTTCCTGTTGAAGAATAAACTATAGCCTCTAAGATCCAATTCATGTAAGGACAAATTATTTCATTACTGTGTGCCTTTCTCTAAAGACTGAGCTTTCATCACTCTTGCAACTCTTTATGGTTATATTCATATGGCTGTTTTGGTACTGCGCTTGAATTAGCTCTGTGTATTATGGATTGTCTTATTGCTTGGTTTATATCTTGCTATCTACAATTTATTCCATGTACCTGTTTACCCTTTTGAAATTTGAGGGAAAAACATCGTGATTTACCTGTCGATAGTTTGATGTATAAAAGGTCTTTCTACGGAGTGAAAGGAAGCAGTGGGGCAGAGAGGGTTAGATTATATGACCTTGCTAAAACTGTAAAATATGACAAATATTTATACGTGCTAACCGTGCTCTTTTAACACAATAGGTTTTGTACAGGTTCAGTTCAAAGTGTGCTACCTTATTTATAGTGTGCAACTGGCTTACGTGAAAGCAATGACTTTTTTGTTTAATTAGGGTCACGTCAGCAGTACAGCAAAAGAGAAAAATATCGCACCCTAACTTTTTCATTAAGCTGGATTTTCTTTTTCTTTTAAACTTAAAGCGGAGACAGCACGGCACATTGTACTAATACTAATTACGAGTCTGACCCAGACAGATGTTCTGCAATGTGCAAGGTGGCTCGTGTACCTAGAACAATTTAATTTCTTCACTCGTAATGTAGCCCGAGCAGTCTGCGATTCCTGTCTTGAACAGACCCTGCATATTCAATGAAGGAATAGCTGTTTGCTTTTTTTTTCTTTTCTTTTGCAGTTCCTTTCCCTCATAAATTTTATTCACGCTGCCTGCTCCAAGTTGATTGCTTGCATAGGTATTATGCCATGTAGAAAGAAATGTTTCAGGCTTACAGAAAACAGGAACAGACCCTTAGCAAATATATTATTGAATATGTAATCCTGTCACCTGCGTCTGAGGGCCTGCTCTTAATAAAACCATTCAAAAATGATCTTGCACTCCTTGCAGTGGAGGGAGGAGATGAACAAGCAGTCACTAGTCAGCTACTGCGATGGCTTACTTAGGTCTGAAAGGACAGTACTCGATGAGCCAGAGGTGCGAAAATTGGCTATTATTTTGCAGATCTATGCCCTCATTATCATTATTAACATTGTGGGAAAGGAAAGATAAATAAAGTTTAGGGGCCAGATGTAAGTATTGGGCCAAATTAGTAAAAGAGTCCCAAAAACCCAGTTTCTTCATGATGTTACCTTTTGCCAGAGACTGTCATGTCCTGCAACTTCTGGAAAAGAAGTATAAAAACTTCAGATCTGACCTTAAGACGTATCTCTTTCGGAGTCCCCACCGGGTAGGAGGCTTAGGTTTTGACGTCAGCCAACATTTATTCTTTTTTCTGAACCCAGCTCTCTTTTCCATTTTTAATGGTGTTCCCCCACATATCTTCTGTATCCTTTATTGTCACTATTGTCCATCTTATAGCTTGTTTCCCTTTTCTTTTCTTTCTATTTTTATCATTTATGTTTAATTTAAGTTCATTTTGTAAACCATTCTGATTGTACTTTAAGAGCAGTATATCAATTTAGAATAAACCATAAACAAGCTTCATTTAAAAACAAAAAAGCAGGGAAGTGCAAGCTTGGGCGAATTGCACTATAAACTTTTACCCTACCCACAAAGAGGCCAGTTTTCAAAGTCAGTTTTTGCCAGTAAATCAATGTTCTTAAAATCATCCCTCACCACCCATAGGAATAAAAGGCCTATGGTCACTTAATGTGTGTTAACATCGTCAATCTATGTTAAAAGCTTTATTTATGTATTTATTTTATTTGGTTAGTAAAAGGGCCACATAATGTCCTAACATTTTCCAGGTATTCAAAAATGTGTCCACACATTTATATTTACTAGCTGACACCACCTCTAATTTCTGTATCATGAGCACAGTAGTCCATCCAAATTGCGCATTGACCGTAGATAAATCTTTCCAGTTCTCCATGCCCATACTCACTGCTAGTGACAATAAAATATCCAACAGAGCCCCCTCCCTCTTGGGGATAAGACTCGATAATATATTAGACTTTAGAAGTACAACCTGAAAAGTTAGTACAAAATCAATCTGAAAAATATCTTTAATCTTCTACAATATCTAGTCTCAATATTTTCATAAGTGGGGAAAAGAAAACAACATGTGTTCAAGGGGGAAGGCATTTTGACCTCTCAGATTCTGCCAGCTCTTTCTACTTACAACTCAGTCAAATAGGATGTGATACCATAAGCCTTCATTATCACTAGCCAGGAATTTTCCCTTTATTTTATACCCCCCTCAACATACTCAGTCTAATCATTACGGTGATGGTCCTGGGTTTAGTCCATGTACCCAGGATCCTTCCAGAAATGTGTAGTCATGACCCTGACTCACACCACTAGTCGTCACTATTAAGTACTGACCATGATTCCCTCCAATCATCCATCCAGGGGGCAGAACACCCAACTCATGAACTGAACCAGGAACTTCCTACATGACAATGCAAGGCATGTAACACAATAACATAGTATATTTATTTATTTATTTAATACTCTTATATACCGCGCTATTTGACATCAGTGCGGTTTACATAGAACATCAATGAGATTTTACGGTGGGGGTTACACCGTAATTACAGATAACAGGGCATTCAACTTGGATAACATATTAGCTATTTTACACAGGAAAATAAAGACAGATAAAGACCAGTATGGCAGATAAAGACCAGTATGGTCTGTCTAGTCTGCCCAGCAAGATTGCCAGA
Organism: Ichthyophis bannanicus; assembly: GCA_033557465.1. Taxonomy (NCBI): domain Eukaryota; kingdom Metazoa; phylum Chordata; class Amphibia; order Gymnophiona; family Ichthyophiidae; genus Ichthyophis; species Ichthyophis bannanicus. Next base: position 676,901,500 of record CM066031.1, read on the forward strand.
ATGGTTGCACCCACCGCTCCATGCAGAACACCCCAATCTATACCTATGTTTGGGGTTGTGCCCACTGCTCTGTGCAGGTCACCCCCTCTGTTTAAGTATAAAAGATATTTCAGTTTATTTTTATTTCATACTCTTGCTACAAAGGGTTCTACTGTGTCTGTCCCATGCCATTTTGAATTCCAGCACTGTATTTGCCTCCACCACCTCCATCAGGAGGGCATTCCAAGCATCCATCATCCTTTCAGTGAAAAAGTACTTCTTGACATTGCTTTTAAGTTCACTTCCTTGCAGTTTCATTTTATGCCTTTTAGTTTTGCAGCTTCCCCTCCTTTGAAAAAGGTTTGTTAATTTATTAATACCCTTTAAGTATTTAAACGTCTGTATCAGATCTCCCCTGTCCCTCCTTTCCACTAGGGTATACATATTTAGGTCTTCAAGTCTCTTCTTATATGTCTTCTGGCGCAGGCTTTAAATCATTTTGGTCTCCTTCCTCTGAACTGTTTCTTCATATCCTTTGTGAGATATGGGGGCATGTTTACTAAACATTCCTAACGTGCGGGGCCGCGGTAGTGTGCGTGTGCCATATAAGGAGTGGGCGGTTCAGGCAGAAAGAAGAAAAAACCCCTACCGTACGTGTGCGCGTCGCGCTAATTTGCGGGGCCCACATTAGCGCGTGGGAAGGCTAAGTGGGGCGCTGCTGAGCACATATCAGAACAGAGCTGTAGCACAACGGTGAACACACTAACCAATGGTGCAGGGGCCACAGGCTCAATCACCCATTGTGCGCAACAAAAAGGCCAGCTGAGGCATCACCTTGAATGTTTAAAAGTGGTTCAGGAGGCAAAGTACTTTTGGACGGCATAAGGCGACACACTGTTCCATTTGTACGGCATAAGGCGGCGCACTGTACTATCTGGGCGACACAAGGCGGCACACTGTTCTTTTTGGGCGGCACAAGGCGGCGCACTAATTGTGGGCAGCAGGAGGTGGCGTGCTGATGGGCATAAGGCGGCGCGCTGATGCCAAAGCAAAGGAACACAGCCACAGCACAATGGTTAAGACACTGACCAATGGTGCAGGGACCAGGGGTTCGATCCCTCACAATGCCCAGTGAAAAAGGCTAGCTGAGGCAGAATGTTATATGTTGTGGAGTGCTGTAGGAGGCTTTCTAATTTTATTTTGTGATAACTACTAGCAAACGCACTCTCACAGCATATTAATATAAGGCGGCCCATAAGGCACATGTTACAGTGCACCGTCCGCCAAGGCACCCTAGAATGTCCCCTATAGGGCAGCATGTATGTTGCGACACAGGATAATGTATAGTGCACCCTATATGGCTGGCAACCGTAACGTGCCCTATAGGGCGCCCCATAAAGCACCCTCAGAGGTACCTTATGGGTACAGTACGCTGAGGGTGGTATTGCTGGCAGCAACATATGTACAGTAAATTAAAATAAATCTGTGGACACCCCTATCACATAACCCCACTGTGGGTTTGAACCCATAACATCTGGTTGCACAGGCAGTGACGTAACCATTGGGCTACAGCTGTAAGCAGCCCCTGGCTGGCTGCAGATAACCTGTACGTCACCTCACTGACAGTCTGCTGTTGTGAACCACCCATACCCATGATGCACTGCACATGCAAATCAGCTGTCCACGATTGAACACAGGATGGGAAATGCACCCCTAAAGCTCCACGGCCTGGTAGGGGGAAGTGTCCGTGTGCACCCACACAGCACCTCGGCCTGGTAGGGTGTCCTGAGTGGGTGGACAAACGGCAAAGAGTAGCTAAACACCATCACATTGTGCGGTTACTGTGCTCACCCTGAGTGTGAGATGTTGCGCCCAGGACCAGGTCCACAACACCAGGCATGGCTGAATGCGGCCATGTCAGAGCTCCAAAGCAGCAATAACCTGTGGAATAGGTAGGTGCTGCTGCTGCATAAACATCTTGGAGATCTCTGTCTGGCTCAGTTAGTGGGGACCCCCATCCCATGGACCCCCAGGTGGATAAAACAGGGCTTCCCCTCAACAGATCCCCACCCCAATGGCAGTAGAGTGGACCATCAACCCCAGTCCTGCTAGGGAACAGACACCCTACAGGGCAGTCCAAGCAGCTCCACACACATCCATAACACAATATCAGACAGACATTAGGCCTGGATATTCAAAGATGCACCCAACCACTATCTGATATTCACCTGAAGCAAGCCATCAGCCACTGCACCCTGCAAGGCACTCCATCACAACACATATCAGCTGTGAACAGTCTGCTGGCTGGTCCTGATGGATATGCATGCACCCACAACTGGGGTGGCAGCACACACAGACAGATAAGTCCATGAAGAGGCCCCCACAGGACACCCATACATATCACATGGGAGAATCACAATATAGCATTATGGGGGTGCCTAGCCATGCTGCCGTCACTGCACACTCAGGGTGAGAGTGATCCCCCAGCAGCACATACAGAGGTCACCCTGTCTGTGTAGGTGGTGGCTGGGCACTACCATGCCCCTGCCAGTGCCCTATGCCCTGTGCAGCTGCATCCTGGTCAGTCCACTCTGTCTGAGATATACCCATGGCCCCTTGCTACTCATTATGCACATTGGCAGGCCAATACTGGCAACAGTGTTGGCATTGTGGGCTGTGGAAGGGGCATGCAGCCAACACCCACTGTATAGACAGACACACAATTCCACACCTATGCCATCATGGTGCTACTATTGAGGAGGTAATTAGCCTTGCCCACCAAACCGGTGCTGGGCACGGAAAGGCATGGATATGCTACGCAGTACTGCTGGGGGTCACTCCCCAGGGTGGTAAACACCGTCAGAGGCAAGGGCTGGAGCACGCACCGCAAACACCAAACAGATTGTTCGGATGGGGTCAACTAGCAGTATGTGCATAACGTATGGATATCTATCTGCCAGTACTCCTAGCAAGCGTCTCAGAGCTGTGTACCGTATACCTCAGGTGTAGGGTTCCATTGCTAGGGTATGCAGGTGCTAGTATTGGGAGATGCACGCAGGGTCCAATGTTCTGCCTCTCCAGGAGACATTGGCCAATGGGGCCTGTGGGTGTGGGTGTGTCTGCCCCTGTTGGCTGCTGCTTTACGGCAGAGATTCCCAACTCCAGTCCAGATTTGCATCACACTGATCGGGTTTACCTGCTGTTCCTCATGATTATGCATGAGCTACGTCTACATGCCATGGGGGTGGTGCATAGATATACAGCACAGGCATTTGTATGAGTGGCAGCATGGACCCTGACTGGTGTGTGGCCCACCAGGACTGCATTTGGGAGATTCTGCTCTAGGTACTGCCCCTGTACATGGTGTCTGTGCTCAGTGGGGTAAAAGATAGACGTAGTACCATTGCATATGTCCTCGCCACGAAAGGTTTGTCCTTACTATCACTGTGTAGCTGTGGGAAAAATATGTGGGAATGATTGGTGGTAGCCCCAGCTGGGCTTTGAACCTGTGACCTTCTGTTCTTGTATGCACTGTCTGTGTGCACTGCACCACCTTGTAGCCACAGATTGGCTGGACTCCCTGGAACGTCCATGCCTGTGGATCCAGCAAGGCCTGTGTGTTGCAGTGGACTGTGCCAGCCTGCACATGGCTTGGCCTCTGTCCTCTGTGGCTAGCTGCCACTGCCCCCTGCACCACATGTACTCGTGCGCCAACATGCTGGCATGAGCTTCTCTCAGAAAAAGCAGATGATCTGATTGCAATGTGGCAGTACGGGACTGCATTTGGGGGACTTGGCTGTAGGTATGCCCATTGTTGTGGTGTGTGTGCGGTGTTGTGTAACATATGGGTGTTTCCCCCATGCTTATGTTCCCTGCAATACAGGGGTGTCTGCTCTATCTATGTTTAGTGGTGGGTAAAATATATGGACAGGGCTGGCAAGTGCCCCAGCTGGGATTTGAACCTCTGGCCTTCTAGTCCTAGAGGTCATGGCTATGTCCTCTGCACCACACTATGGCCACAGAGACAGTGCAGCCCCTGGAGGTAGTAAACCTGGCAGGATGGAGTCACAAACCCTTCTGTATGCATTTTTACTGTGGGCTCCTTCACCCTGTGTGGTGACAAACGTGCAAATAAAACCCGGGAATGACCACGGAACAAAGGGGGAAAACATATACCCAAGCTGGGCAACAGTGATATTAATGGGCAACCCTAGATAACACTCCCAGGACAGCTCCAGAAAAAGGGAAATGTTTTTTGGACGAGTCTCCGCTCCGTACACCTTTCCATAAATCATTTCCTTTTTTTTGGAGCTTTCCTGGGTGTGTTATCTAGTTTTGCCCATCACTATAACTGTTCCCCAACTGAATTACTATTTTTCATATTTTTGTGGTGGTCATTTTCTATTTATAATTGCACGTTTGTGCTGTGCACATGTATCACACTTCTCACGTTTTTCAGGTTTCCCCGGTTTTGCTGTACATTGCTGACGGAAATGGTTTCTCTTCCCTTTAAATGCATTCTAACGCGAGTGATTCACTCGCGCTATTTTTTTTGGAAATTCAGCCCCGATAATGTGCGGGGCGCCTCTCCCCTCCCCTTCCCCGCCCATTAACCCCTTCTCTCCGCCCCTCCGGGGCCTTCCTCCGCCCTCCGTTAGCCTTTCCACGCCTCTATCGGACATTTGCGGGCACGTACTTGTGCGGCACCCGTTACTGTGACGCGCAAGTGTGCGGGGCTTCATCGCACGTTTGCGGGGCATTTAAGCGCTCTTAAGTACCGCTTTTAGTGCGCTATTTTGCGGCGCGCTAATTAGCGGTTTTTAGTAAACATGCCCCATGGTCTCCAAAACTGAACACAATTCTCCAAGTGAGGCCTCACCAATGACTTGTATAGGGACATTAATACCTCCTCCTTTCTACTGGTTATTCATTTCTGTATGCAGCCCAGCATCCTTCTGATATTTGGCTACCGACTTGTCGCATTGTTTTGTCACCTTGAGATCCTCAGACAATATCACACCGAGGTGTCTCTCCTGGTCTGTGCACACCGCCTTTTCCCTACTATGGCATACAATTCCTTTAGATTTCTGCATCCCAAGTGCATAACTCTGCACTTCTACATGTTAAATCTTAACTACCAAGCATTAGACCCTTCTTCCAGTGTTTGTAGATCTTTGTGTTGAAAGAACTGAAATATGAGATTGCAGACCTGCTATTAGTAATCTGTGAACTATCATTAAAATCATCTCTAATACCTGAAGATTGGAGGATCGCCAATGTAACACCAATTTTTAAAAAGAGTTCCAGGGGTGATACCGGAAACTACAGACCGGTGAGCCTCCGTCAGTACCGGGAAATATGGTAGAAACCATCATAAAGAATAAAATTACTCAGCATGTAGATAGTCATGGCCTAATGGGAGACAGCCAACATGGCTTTACACAAGGAAGATCTTGACTTACTAATCTGTTATGTTTTTTTGAAAGTGTGAATAAACAGGTGGACAAAGGTGAGTCGGTTGATAAAGTGTATCTGGACTTTCAGAAAGCCTTTGACAAGGTCCCTCATCAGAGACTTTTGGCAAAACTAGAGTCATGGGATAGGAGGCAGTGTACTACTGTGGATCAGGAACTGGTTAAAAGATAGAAAGCAGACGGTTGGGCTAAATGGTGTACCCCAGGGATCTGTGCTGGGTCTGCTGCTTTTTGACATATTCATAAATGACCTGGAAAGTGGAATAACGAGTAAGGTTATCAAATTTGCAGATGACACAAAACTATTTAAAGTTGTTAAAACCCAAGAGGATTGTGGAAAATAGCAAGAGGATCTTGATAAATTGGAAGACTGGGCATCAAAATGGCAGATGAAATTTAATGTGGACAAGTGCAAGATTATGCACCTAGGGAAGAACAACCCAAACTATGGTTACAAAATGCAAGGTTCCATATTAGGAACTACCACTCAGGAAAAAAATTTAGGCGTCATTGTGGATAACATGTTAAAACCCTCGGCCCAGTGTGCAGCGGCAGCCAAGAGAGCAAATAGAATGCTAGGTATCATAAGGAAAGGAATGGAAAATAAAACAAAAGATATTATAATGCCTCTATACCGTTCCATGGTGAGACCGCACCTTGAATATTGTGTGCAATTCTGGTCGCCGTATCTTAAAAAGGATATAGCGTTATTAGAAAAGGTTCAGAGAAGAGCCACCAAAATGGTAAAGGGGATGGAAGGATACTCCTATGAGGAAAGGCTAAAAAGGTTAGGGCTCTTTAACCTGGAAAAGAGACGGCTGAGGGGAGATATGATAGAAGTCTATAAATTAATGAACGGAGTGGAACAGGTAAACGTAGATCGATTGTTTACGTTATCAGAATATAGAAAGAGAGGGGACATGTAACAAAGCTACAGGGTAAACTATTTAAGACTAATAAAAGAAAATATTTTTTCACTCAACGTGTAATCAAACTCTGGAATTTGCTACCGGAGGATGTAGTAAAGACTGTTAGTGTAGCTGGGTTTAAAAAAGGTTTGGACAAGTTCCTGGAGGAAAGGTCCATAAACCATTATTAAGAAGGGACCCAGGATATCAATGCTTGACCCAGTACAAGCATTGTGGAACCTGTGTCTTTTGGGGAAACTGCTAGGTACGTATGACCTAGATTGGCCACTGTTGGAAACAGGATACTGGGCTTGATGGACCTTGGTCTGACCCAGAATGGCATATCTTATTTTCTTATGCAAAAAGGCAGACTTTTCCCTTCAATCTTTCAGCAATTTCACTCACAAATATGTTGAACAGGATCGGCCCCACTATGCACCTTCTTTCTTCTAAGAGAGATCCGTTTACCACCACCTTCTGTCATCTGTCAGTCAACCAAATTCTGATCCAGTTCACAACCTTGGGACCCATCCCCAGGCTGCTCAGTTGATTGATAAGCCTCCTATGAGGAACAGTATCAAAGACTTTGCTGAACTCTAGGTATATCACATCTATTGCATACTCTTGATCTAGTTCTTTGGTTACGCAGTCAAAGAACTCAGTCAAATTTGTTTGGCATGGTCGTCCTTTGGCATAACCATATTGTCTCGTATCATTCAAGCTATTGGTTTCTAGAAAGCCCACTATACTCTTTTTCAGGAGTCCCTCCATTACTTTTATTTATTTATTTATTATTTGATTATTTAACATTTTTTATATACTGCTCTTCAGATTCTCAGAGTGGTTTACATGGAACGTAACTTTGTTTACATAGAACGGTTCATTAGTAACAGGCAACAAAACAGTTAACAATAACAGTGACATCTTACAACGTTTGTAACTTCTTACAGCATTTGTAACTTCCCATCACTGAGGTAAGTCTTACCGGCCTATAGTTTGTCACCACTTTCCTATTACCACTTTTGTGAAGAGGTACCAAATCAGCCCTTCTCCAGTCCTGCAGAACCTCTCCCGTCTCCAAGGATCTATTACAAACATCCTTTAAAAGCCCTGCCAGAACCTCTCTGAGCTCTTTCAATATCCTCAGATGTTTCTCATCCGGTCCCATGGCCTTGTTCACTTTCAGAACATAAGAACATAAGATATGCCATACTGGGTCAGACCAAGGTCCAACAAGTCCAGTATCCTGTTTCCAACAGTGGCCAATCTAGGTCGTACATACTGTGACGCTCGCGCCCCTACCAGGCGGTTGCCTAGTAGGGACGGCTGGCCATCTGTATCCCTTCGAGGGTTGTAGTTGTGTCAATAAGAAAAACCAAGTGGTATTTTAAAGCACACAGGAAATTTTTATTGCGTGTCCAAGTTGGTAAGTGATGAACATAAAAATTCTTTAAGCACTTTTTCCAGACAAAAGAAATACAGGATAATTTCTCCAAATCAAAATGTCCAAACAAAACTCACAGCAGTTTCTGTTCTTCACTGCAATTGCTTGCCATTTCAAAACACAAAAGCATTTGTAAAACTCTTCACAGCTTCCAACCTGCTGTTGCCATGCCCCATACAAACAGTTCTAACTGTTTGGGCCTTTACTGAAGTTCTGCAGTTTTACTTCTTAAGAGAGATTCCTAACCTCTTGTCTTCAGGGTTACTCTTCTCTTTCAACTCTTGAAAACTGCTTTAACTTGCAACAGCTTCCTTCTGTATTTCACTGTATTCTAACTCACAATACTATTGTATTTTAGTGCACAGCTCACATTCCATCTCAGAGGCTTCTGACTCAATGACACTTTCTTCAGGGCCTACCTCCATGCTCTCAAGTGAGCTACAGCTAGGTGCTCTTTGAAAGTGCTCTGGTAACTTTTCCTTAAGAGTCTTTGCAATGTTAAACAGTCTCTCACACTGCCTGGCCTTGGCTCCTCCAAGCCGGTCTCCTGTATGTCTCTCCTGCTTAACCTCCCTCCTGAGATACTTCTTGCTGTGCTGAGGCTTCAGGTGTCTGAAAGTCTCCTCTGAGTCAGAGCAAGAACTATTCTGGTGGCACTGCTCATTCCCTGCGTACCTTCCTTGGCTGCCTTTGTAATGGTTCCTCCATTTGCTGCTCTCCTTGGCTGCAAGGGTTTTCCACAGCTTGGCCCCAGATCTCTCCTGTCTGTGCCTCCTGGGAATTGGACTTGAACCTGGGCTAGGGCTTGAACTGCAGCTGCCACTGGTGCTTGCTCCTGCACTCCTCCTGGACCTTCTGCTCACAGCTCCTTCCTCCTCCTGCCTCTGCAAACTCAAACTGTGCCTCTCTCTTTTGTTTGTTCTTCCTCTGTTAACTGTTGAGCTGGGCAACTCCCTTCCTAGCTCCTCCTACTTGGACCTCCTATTCCTCTGCAGGGTTGTCCTGTGGTCTGTGATTGGCTTACCTTTGGCTCTGCCCTCTAGGTTTCTTTCAGTGCTTCTAGTATGGAGCCTAGGATTTTGTGCTCCCATCCCCCGCAATGAAAAAAAATCCTTCTTTTTTTTAGTTTTCCCTAGCTGGGCTGCACTCACCTCATCACAATACCTAACAGTTTCCCCAAAAGACACAGGTTCCACAATGCTTGTACTGGGTCAAGCACTGATATCCTGGGTCCCTTCTTAATAATGGTTTATGGACCTTTCCTCCAGGAACTTGTCCAAACCTTTTTTAAACCCAGCTACACTAACAGCCTTTACTACATCCTCCGGTAACACATTCCAGAGTTTGATTATACGTTGAGTGAAAAAATATTTTCTTTTATTAATCTTAAATAGTTTACCCTGTAGCTTCATTGCATGTCCCCTAGTCTTTCTATATTCTGGTAATGTAAACAATCAATCAACGTTTACCCATTCCACTCCGTTCATTAATTTATAGACTTCTATTATATCTCCCCTCAGCCGTCTCATTTCCAGATTAAAGAGCCCTAACCTTTTTAGCATTTCTTCATAGGAGTATCCTTCCATCCCTTTTACCATTTTGATGGCTCTTCTCTGAATTTTTTCTAATAATGCTATATCCTTTTTAAGATACGGCGACCAGAATTGCACACAATATTCAAGGTGCAGTCTCACCATGGAACGGTATAGAGGCATTATAATATCTTTTGTTTTATTTTCCATTCCTTTCCTTATGATACCTAGCATTCTATTTGCTCTTTTGGTCGCCGCTGCACACTGAGCCGAGGGTTTTAACATCTTATCCACAATGACGCCTAAATCTTTTTCATGAGTGGTGGTTCCTAATTTGGAACCTTGTATCGTGTAACAATAGTTTGGGTTGTTCTTCCCTAGGTGCATAACTTTGCACTTGTACACATTAAATTTCATCTGCCATTTTGATGCCCAGTCTTCCAATTTATCAAGATCCTCTTGCAATTTTCCAAAATCCTCTTGGGTTTTAACAACTTTAAATAGTTTTGTGTCATCTGCAAATTTGATAACCTCACTCGTTATTCCCCTTTCCAGGTCATTTATGAATATCTCAAAAAGCAGCAGGCCCAGGACAGATCCCTGGGGTACTGCACTATTCACTTTTTTCCATTGGGAAAATTGGCCATTTAGCCCTACCCTCTTTCTATATTTTAACCAGTTCCTGATCCACAATAGTATACTGCCTCCTATCCCATGACTCTTTAGTTTTGCCAAAAGTCTCTGATGAGGGACCTTGTCAAAGGCTTTCTGAAAGTCCAGATACACTATATCAACTGACTCACCTTTGTCCACCTGTTTATTCACACCTTCAAAAAAACATAACAGATTAGTAAGATAATATCTTCCTTGTCTAAAGCCATGTTGGCTGTCTCCCATTAGGCCATGACTATATACATGCTGAGTAATTTTATTCTTTATGATGGTTTCTACCATTTTTCCCAGTACTGATGTCAGGCTCACCAGTCTGTAGTTTCCCAGATCACCCCTGGAACCCTTTTTAAAAATTGGCGTTACATTGGCAATCCAAACCGAGAGTGGAACCCAAAAAACCAGGCCTAAATGCAGGTATATAGATATGAGGACAAAGTTTATTGAGGGACCCAACTAAAAGGTTTCGGCCTGAGGCCTTCTTCAGGCCGAAACATTTTAGTTGGGTCCCTCAATAAACTTTGTCCTCATATCTATATACCTGCGTGTAAGCCTGGTTTTTTTGGGTTCCGCTCTCGGTTTGACTTGCCTGTGCGGATACCTTCTTCTCTTGCTGTTTGACTTGTTACATTGGCGATCCTCCAATCTTCACGTATTACAGATGATTTTAATGAAAATTCACAGATTACTAATAGCAGGTCTGCAATCTCATATTTCAGTTCTTTCAACACCCTTGGATGTATACCATCCGGCCCAGGTGATCTGCTACTCTTCAGTTTATCAAATAGTTGTAATACATCTTCCTGATGTATCGATATTTCCTTCAATTCTTCCGCACCTTTAAATACCACTTCAGTCATGGATAACATCCCTACATCTTCCTCAGTAAAGACCGAAGCAAAGAATTCATTCAGTCTGTCCACTATCGCCTTGTTGCCTCTTAGTTCCCCTTTAACCCCTCTATCATCTAATGGACCAACTGACTCTCTCACAGGTTTTTTGCTATGAATGTACTTGAAAAAGTCTTTATTTCGTGTTTTTGCTTCCACAGCAAGCTTCTTCTCAATTCTCCCTTTGCCTGGCTTATCAATGCCTTGCATTTGACTTGCCAGTGCTTGTGCTGTTCCCAGGTTTCGTTGTTTGGCTCTTTTTTCCATTTCCTGAAAATGATTTTTTGGCAACAACAGCCTCTCTTACCTCACCTTTAAACCATGCTGACAGTTTTTTGGACTTCCTTCCTCTTTTCTTAAAGCGTGAAATACATCTGGTCTGGGCTTCCAAGATAGTATTTTTCAACAACACCCAAGCTTGATTAACGTCTTTAACCTTTGCAACTGCTCCTTTTAGTTTTTTCTTAACTATTTTCCTCTTTTTATCATAGTCTCCCTTCCGAAAGTTAAAAGGTAGTACTGTGGATTTCCTTACTATCCCTCCTCCACTAATTAAATGAAATGTGATCATGCTATGATCACTAATGCCAAGTGGCCCCAACACCATTATCTCTTGCACTAGATCTGGTGTTCCACTAAGGACTAGGTCTGATATGGCTTCCCCTCTGGTCGGTAGAACAAAAGAATCAACAAAGTATCTGTAGGATACATAGGCAACAAAGGAACAGACACCAAGACTGGCAGATATTCAGGTTTGAGTAAAACCCCTTTTATTGACCCCTACACGTTTCAGCCATAGGCGTTCTTCAGGGGGATATCAAACGAGGGAACAAACCTTTTGATAAAAACTTTCTTTCTTTCTTTCTTACTTTTCTATACAAAGTTTGTTATGCTGAAGCATGGTTAATGTCCTTTATTTGCAAGATAATTTGGGATCTTTAAGCTCTGTCTGCTCCATACTCGAGGGCATTTGGGCTACTTTACTCTTTTTTGGAACTTCTCTGCTTTTGGTAGTATCCTTCAAGGATACATTCTTCTTGGGCGACTGTCGGCTTTCCCCTATTATCTAGTTTAAAAGCTGCTCTATCTCCTTTTTAAAGGTTAATGCCAGCAGCCTGGTTCCATCCCGGTTAAGGTGAAGCCCATCCCTTCGGAAGAGCCCCTCCTTTCCCCAGAATGTTCCCCAGTTCCTAATAAATTCAAAACCCTCATCTCTGCACCATTGTCTCATCCATACATTGAGACTCCGGAGCTCTGCCTGCCTTTTGGGTCCTGCGCGTGGAACAGGAAGCATTTCGGAGAACACTACCCTGGAAGTTATGGATTTCAACTTCCTACCTAAAAACCTAAATTTAGCCTCCAGAACCTCCCTACCACATTTTCCTATGTCATTGGTACCGACATGTACCAAGACAGCAGACTCCTCCCCAGCACTATCTAAGACCTTATCTAGGTGGCGCATGAGGTCCACTGCCTTTACACCAGGCAGGCATGTTAGCAGGTGATCCTCACGTCCACCAGCCACCCAGCTATCTACATGCCTAATGATCGAATCATCAACTATAATGGCTGTCCTAACCCTTCCCTCATGGGCACATGGCCCTGGAGAAACTTCCTCGGTGCAAGAGGGTTTTACATCACCTGGAAGGCAGGTCCTAGCTACAGAATCACTTCCTGCCACACCAGAGTGATGCTCTCCTTTCATGTGACCTCTCTCCTCCATGGCAACATGGATGCTGCCAGACTGGAGGAGGGACTTCAGGACTATATCCCTGTAGGTTTTGTCTATGTACCTCTCTGTCTTTCTTATGTTTTCCAAGTCTGCTACTCTAGCGTCTAGAGAACGGACTTGTTCCCTGAGAGCAAAGAACTCCTTGCACCTAGTGCACACGTAAGACCTCTCACCAACTGAGACACTCAATGCAAAAGACTGGAAAGCCCCCATCTCGCTGCTGGACTGCTGTCTGCATCTTAGTTTTAAGCTTGTGTTTAGATCTTTAAGTTCTTTACTTACTAAGGGTAGCTATGGATATTTATACTAATAAAACTGTACCTAATACGTTTAATATACCTTGTTCACCTGAAGCTTAATCTCAGTCCTTCAGTTTTGCAAGCTGTTCAAAAACATCATCTTCTGTGAATGGTGTAGTATCTACTACATTTTCATTTGTATATTTGTTAATCATTCGTGGTCATTCTCCAGGACCTTTTTAGTGAATACAGAACAGAGGTATCTGTTTAGCATTTTCCTTTTTCGATGTCACTTCCCACAATTCTGCCTTTGTCAATTTTGAGTCTTACATTTCCACCTCTGATCTTCCTCTTCTCCCGAATATACCTGAGAAATCTTTTGTCTCCATGCTTTAAATTTTTAGCCATCGTTTCTTCTGCTTTTGCTTTTGTTATCCTTATTTCTCTTTTTGTCTGTTTAAGCTTTATCCTGTATTCTTTTCTGTCTTTCTCTTTTAGTGATCTTCTGAATTTTGTGAAAGCTGTGTTTTTGGCCTTTGTGCAGCCACTTCTTCGGAAATCTATATAGGTTTCCTTTTCCTCTTGTTTTTATTTATTTATTTTATTTATTTAATTAACAGGATTTCTATACCGCCTTATCCTAAAATCAAAGCGGTTTACAGCATAACTTGTTGGTTTTACATAGAACAATGGGTGAAGGGGGGCACGCAGGAGAGTGTTTTAAGCTTACTTATATACAAAGTAAACTATATACATAGGGGCATGTTTACTAAACGGGGCACTTTTGCGGGGCGCACCTGAGCGCCCTAAAATGATGCATTTAAGTGCTCTTAAGCACCCCGTACGCGTGCGCGGCACATTAACGGGTCCCGCACGCGTGCGCCGAAAACGCGCACGTTTGCGGGGCGCTCATGTGCGATAGAGGCGTGGAAAGGCGAAATGAGGGCGGAGGAAGGCCCCGAGGGGCGGAGAGATGGGGTCAATGGGTGGAATGTGGGAGGGGAGAGACTCCCCGCACAGGAGCGTGCCCGAATTTACAAGAAAAAATACCGCCAGTGAAACACACGCGTTAGAGGTGATTTAAAGGGAAGAGAAACCATTTCCGTCAGCAATGTACAGCAACATCGTGGAAACCCAAAAAACGTGAGCAGTGTGAAACATGTGCACAGAACAAACTCGCAAATTTAACATGAAAATAACCACAACCAAGTATGCGAAAATCTTAAGTCTGCTGGGCAACACTGCTATTAATGGGCAACAATAATAAACACACCCAGGAAAGCTCCAAAGAATTTAAATGAATATTGGAAGGGTCCATGGTCCGTGGACACATTCAAAAGCACTGCAATGTAATGAAACTGTCCTGGGAGTGCATATCAGGTCATCCAGTGAAATCACTGATGCACTGTTCAGTTTATTTCTGTGACTGCACCTATTTGGAGGGCATATTTGTGTGTGTCCTGCACCTCTGTCCCCATACAAAGAAAACGTGCCCACAGTAAACCTATGCAGAGCAGGGTGTCAGGCTTGTGCAGCCAGGTTTCCTATCTCCAGATACTGCACAGTCTCTGTGGGCACAGTGTGGTGCAGCGGACACAGCCAGTGACTGTATGACGAGAGGTTCACATGTTCAAATCACAGCTGAGGTTCCTGGCAACCCAGTACCCATATTTTTAACCACCACTGAACAGTGAGAGTTCACACACTGCTATACTGCAGAGAACATAAGCATGGGCTCAACACCTACATTTTACCCCACACCGCACACAAACCAGAGCAATGGCCATTATGTACAGGTGAGTCCCTCAAATTCCGTCCTGGAGTGCCACAACGCAATCAGGTTATATGGGTTTGCCAGATAAGGACTGCAAGCCACAGCAGACAGTGCCGTAGGCGTGTGTAGCCTGGCACCGTACACAACAACAGACAGGCACTGTCAGATGTAAAGTCATGGACGTCCCTCGGAATGCAGAATATATGTTTAGAAACAGTGGTGCAGTGTACACAGACAGTGTGTGCAACAACAGAAGGTCACAGGTTCAAATCCTGTCTGTGGCTCCTTGCAACTAGTGCACATAAGTGTACCCTGAAAAAACCAGGCATTAAAGACTGATACTTTTCTGCTGAGAACCCAAGATATTTTGGCATATGTTTATGTTATCATCAACAGTACCCACCACATAAACATGTGCATCACCTACAGCAGACTCAAACAAAAGCAGTCCTGGAGTGCCCCACATCATTAAAGGGTAATGCAGACTCCAATATAAGGCCATGTGAACATGTTGACGGCAGGGGAACTGGTGACACCTGTCCACATCACACCATGGCCTATCTGGTTTTTTAGGTGGGTGCTGTGTAGTGCAACAGACAGGGTTAGTCTGACAAACAGACATGGATGTACCTGGAAATGCACTGTCTCTGTGTCAAGAAGGTGGTGCAAAGCACACAGGCACTGCCTGCAGGAGGTGAAGGTCACAAGTTCAAATCACGTGTGTCAGGTCTGCCGAACCAATCCCCGCAATTGTCACATCCCCTAATTTTCTCAAAAAACAAACCACCTGTAGTGGGAAAAGTGCAAACAGGGACAGTACATGTATATTGTCTCTCAAGGTGGACATATAAGAGAGAAATGTGCATCACATAGATCAGATTTCCTCAAATGCAGTCCTGTAGGGACACAATTTATTCACATGTTATGATGTTGTAAATAAAGATGTCTCTGTTCATCTGCATGTGCCGGTCCATGGTATGCAGATATATCTCATGCATATATCTGAGGCACATTTGTGAAAATGTAGCAGTGTCTGTTACAACAGGACTGGAGTTGGGGACCTGTGCCAGAGATTACCGATCAACAGGAGGCGAAATGACCAGACACACAGGCTTCAGGACCCAAAGCCAATTGGACAGTCATGATAGTGTGCGTTGCGGCCATCTCATAAAACTAGTATGTGCGCACTGTAGCACTGTCACCATAAACCTTGAAATACACCACACATATAGCAACATGTTGATCTGATCAGTGGCAGATATCAATGTCTACGTACACCACAATATGGTTATTGAGTGGTATCACACCAATATGTCTGATGTACTGGAGTGTGTCTCAGGTCTGTTGTTTGACGATGTTCCCCACCATGGGGTGTGACAGTAGCACTATTTCATAGCCTAGCCATGCATGCACTGTGTCCACGACTGCTGATTTGGCATAGACTGGAAAAACTGTCTATAGTAGCACAGTGATGGCATAGCTGTGGGATTGTGTGGCTGTACATCCAGTGTGTGATGTATGCAACACCTTACTCAGCGCACAATGTTTGTACTGTGTGCAGTGTTAGCTTGCCATTGTGCATAATGAGGTGCTAGGTATTGTGGTCATACCCCCGACAGGCTGGTCTCGGCAGGATGCATGAGGACAGAACGTAGGGCAATGTAAGTGAAATTGCAGTGTGTGGTCATCAGTAGCATGGACAAGGTAGCCCAAGCATGTCCTCCTGGAAGGTCAGTCTCACCCTGACTGAGTAGTTACCATAGCATGGCTAGGTCAGCTGTAGTGGCAACAACATCTTTTGCAAGTGATATCTATGGGTTGCCTTTTGGAGCCCAATCATGAACGTAACTGCTCGGTGAGTGTGCAGACGTCCCAGTTTGGGTTGCACACATTGTCACCAGTAGTATGCAGTATGGATTAGCTATCAGACTGCTTGCACCTAGTATGTGTAAGGGTGCCACACTTTGAAGGGTGTAGCAGCTGCAGCTTATCTGTGTTTGCTGCTGGACAATGTCAGATAGTGGTGGTGGGCTGCTGAGCATGTCCGGGCATGCCATCTGTCTGCTGTCACCTTATTGATGTTCACATAAATGCATGCCCCATGCTGTAAGTTGTATTTACCTCTGCTGGACAGAGGTTATCACTTCCCACCAGCAGCACCATTGCAGTGATGAGTCTGAATGTTACGTTTGGGTGTTGTCACATAATCCGTCTGTCTAACACACTTCTCCCCCTCCCATAACTAATGTGGCGATGACAATGGCCACCACACAGGATATGACTGATGTGGTTGCAGCAAATTGCTTAAAGGGCTACACATCACAGGGAAATAACAGATGCACAGAAGTGTATGTGCATGTGCATCAACAAGTGCTACTCATCAGACACTGTGACTGATGTGGACTCACACCATAGGCTATCTTAGGTGAGCAGGTGCTGTGGTCATGGTTCTGGGTCTCCCCTCTCACATTCAGGGTGAGCAGGAGCCGCACAATGTGATGTCCAAGACTAACTCTGTGTCATTAACCTACACGCTCATTAATCATGTTCATACGTAGGTGTTGCAGTGGCTGCATAAACCATAGTGCTTATATTTGTAGACTGCTTATTTACATGTGCAGTGCATCATGGGTATGTGTGATTGAAGTCTATCTTGGTAAAGAAAGCAAACAGGTCATGTGTTGGCCCATACTCAAACTGTAGCCAGCAAGTGGTGTGTTAGCAGCTATGGCAGTGGTTCTGAAGCAGTCCCTCCGTGAAAGTCTAGCCATGACATGTGTTTATGTTAGTACAAATGAAGATGCATGAGATATATATGCATTACAGATGTCTTGCCAAACGGAGTGGAGTGTGGCCCTCCAGGGCTGGCCATCAACAACCCTGACAAACATCTCTGTCATTAACGTTTGTAAGTGGGCAAGGTGCTGATGTGCAAGACATCAAAATGTTCACATAAACTGTGTAACATGCTTCTCAGCCTCTCACCACCACCAACATCTTATAGATTATAGAACTGCATGGTGGGCATGAGAATTGAGGAAGTATGTCACAGTGAGTATATATGCTTTTCATGTCACTGACATCTGCACTTTGTACAGTCACACACCTAAATGACAGAGGTGTAATACAGGGTAATAAAAATACTGACCAGTAGGGACACAAATCTGTGAGGATGCAATGGTAGCTCTGAGGCCTATAGATCTCATGCATATTAATTAGGGCTATAATGATCAGCAGACTGGCCTAGGGGTTCAAGGAGGATTGTCTATCATACACAGAGCTATGGAGATTTCTCACGCTGTGACGTCTCTTCGTGTACAGACATAGGTAATGCCTCTGATTCTACAGTGGTCTAATCTATATGGCTCTCTGAGGCCTCTTCCCTTTGTAATGTCATTTGGTGGTGCCACCAACAACACCCTCAATGCTGTAGCATGAAGGTCCCTCAAAAGTACCTACAAGGTTCGGTTATTTGAACATTAGAAGGTGCTGTTGTGGACACTGCACCTCATATTGTCCTCTCTGAAGTGACTCATAGGGTACCTGATGTGCCACACTAGGTTATTGCAATGTCACAGTGTGTTTGTTCAAAAAACAAATCCAAAACGCAAAGGCCACGCAAACCACTGTTGATAGTAGATAGTAATGTGCCAGCAAGTTATATAGATTAGGCTGATGGTGTGAAGGCAAACACGACGTCTGTAACATAGGTAGGTATGACAGTGAATGTGTCGCACACCCCAGCCACTCACTCTGTATGTCAGCACATCCACCTAACATCTACATCCATGTCCATCGCATGGCAATCTCAATAAGCTCAATATGTGTGCTATGCAACCTAATGTGGATGTAGCATGTGCAGATGCAAACCCCCCCCCCCCCCCATGCCATCACATACATAATTTATGTGTTGACATTGAGATGGAGTAGTGAATATCATCTATTGCGACACATATCCCCATATCACCAGGGTGCCTGATCGGCCAATCTGATGGTCCCTCAAACCCCCTTGTTGAAGTAGCAGTTGTAGTGGCAGTCAGTGCAATGTGAAAGGCGTAGCACATCACATCAAACAAATGCCTAAGAACCAGTGTGCAAGTGATGATAAGTTCAAGTCCCAAATGTGTCAACACCATGAGGTCATGAAATAGTTATGTGTTTTATATAAGAGACACACAGCACTGTATATTGCAGTTGTTGTGCACATGTGCGCAACTCGTTCCGCAAAACAATGTGCGGGGCGCAGTTGAACGTCATATGTGTATAAATTGCGCCAGTTGCGGGACGCTGTGGGACAAAATATTTATAAAACATGCAGCAGATGCGGAGCGCAATGAGACGTGTTACGTCGCCAAAGTGCGCCAATCTTTGGGGCGCAGTTGGACGTCATACGTCGCTAAACTGCGCCATTTGCGGGGCACAGTTGCACGTAAAACATTGGAAATGTGTGGCATTTGCGGGGCGCATGCGCGTCAATGACGCTGCGTGCAATCAGGTGATAATATCTCAAAATGGCGTCCAGAACAAGAAAGCCTGCATTCACTCCTCGGGAGCTCCGCATCCTGTCTCGCCTGATTGCCACAAGGCAGGAGAAGCTGTCCCCGGGCAAAACAGGTACAGGGACAGCAGAAAGGTCCGCAGGGCCTGGGAACGGCTACAGAGACGCTTCAATAGAGAAGCTGACTTCCCAAGGGAGGTAAGTGGATGGGGACAGGTCATTAGAAATAGACAATATATCTAGAGGCTGTGTGCATTGCAGATCCTCATGCTGTTGGGTCAGGTATTGTGTGTCAGTAATGTGCTGCAGCTGAACATACATCCCATATTGTCTTTGTATATATGTGACAGGTTTGACCTGTACCCAGGTGGTGATGGATATGGTCACACAGGTCATGATGCTAGCCCTATTACCTGGCATTTGCTGCTGTGGACGTGCCAACACATACTGTAAGAAAGCAAACCCAATAGATCAGCTTAATTATATCCAAATCACATCATATGTGAAATGTGTAGCTGCAGAAAAATAACCTTTCCGTCCACAGAAAGGGTATGTGAAGCAAAGCATTAATGGTATGTCAATCACCCAGGTGATCTGGTTGTTTTTGCCAATGTTGTGCAATATGCCCCCCTATCCCCAGTGGTCCTGAGAGCTCACCACAGTGGTCTATCAGTCACCCTGGAGATACGGTTGTGTGTGCTCAAGCACTGTAATACATACACCCTATCACCAGGGGACTAGAGAGGCCATCACACTGGCTCACCTGTCATCATGGTGATATTGGTCTGTGTGCTGTCAAAGTACAAAACAATATCCCTATCCCCAGGGGTGCTGTAAGATCATCACAGTGGCCTGTCATGTATCCTGGCGATATGGTTAAGTGTGCTGAAACAGTTCATTACATCTTCCCTATTTCCAGGAGTCCTGAAAGGCCATCCCAGTGGCCTTTCATGTATCCTGGAGCTATGGTTTAGTGTGCTGAAACAGTTCATTACATCTTCCCTATTTAAAGGAGTCCTGAAAGGCCATCCCAGTGGCCTTTCATGTATCCTGGAGATATGGTTCTGTGTGCTGAAACAGTTTAAAACATCTCCCCTAGTTCCAGGAGTCCTGAAAGGCCATCCCAGTGGCCTTTCATGTATCCTGGAGATATGGTTATGTGTGCTGAAACATTTTAAAACATCTCCCCTAGTTCCAGGAGTCCTGAAAGGCCATCCCAGTGGCCTTTCATGTATCCTGGAGATATGGTTCTGTGTGCTGAAACAGTTTAAAACATCTTCCCTATTTCCAGGAGTCCTGAAAGGCCATCCCAGTGGCCTTTCATTTATCCTGGAGCTATGGTGTAGTGTGCTGAAACAGTTCATTACATCTTCCCTATTTCCAGGAGTCCTGAAAGGCCATCCCAGTGGCCTTGCATGTATCCTGGAGCTATGGTTTAGTGTGCTGAAACAGTTCATTACATCTTCCCTATTTCCAGGAGTCCTGAAAGGCCATCCCAGTGGCCTTTCATGTATCCTGGAGATATGGTTCTGTGTGCTGAAACAGTTTAAAACATCTTCCCTATTTCCAGGAGTCCTGAAAGGCCATCCCATTGGCTTTCATGTATCCTGGAGCTATGGTTATGTGTGCTCAAACAGTTCATTACATCTTCCCTATTTCCAGGAGTCCTGAAAGGCCATCCCAGTGGCCTTTCATGTATCCTGGAGCTATGGTTCTGTGTGCTGAAACAGTTTAAAACATCTTCCCTATTTCCAGGAGTCCGGAAAGGCCATCCCAGTGGCCTTTCATGTATCCTGGAGCTATGGTAATGTGTGCTCAAACAGTTCATTACATCATCCCCTATTTCCAGGAGTCCTGAAGGCCATCCCAGTTGCCTTTCATGTATCCTGGAGCTATGGTTTAGTGTGCTGAAACAGTTCATTACATCTTCCCTATTTCCAGGAGTCCTGAAAGGCCATCCCGTGGCCTTTCATGTATCCTGGAGATATGGTTCTGTGTGCTGAAACAGTTTAAAAACATCTCCCCTAGTTCCAGGAGTCCTGAAAGGCCATCCCAGTGGCCTTTCATGTATCCTGGAGATATGGTTCTGTGTGCTGAAACAGTTTAAAAACATCTCCCCCTATTTCCAGGAGTCCTGAAAGGCCATCCCAGTGGCCTTTCATGTATCCTGGAGCTATGGGTCTGTGTGCTCAAACAGTTCATAACATCATCCCTATTTCCAGGAGTCCTGAAAGGCCATCCCAGTGGCCTTTCATGTATCCTGGAGCTATGGTTTAGTGTGCTGAAACAGTTCATTACATCTTCCCTATTTCCAGGAGTCCTGAAAGGCCATCCCAGTGGCCTTTCATGTATCCTGGAGATATGGTTCTGTGTGCTGAAACAGTTTAAAACATCTCCCCTAGTTCCAGGAGTCCTGAAAGGCCATCCCAGTGGCCTTTCATGTATCCTGGAGATATGGTTCTGTGTGCTGAAACAGTGTAAAACATCTTCCCTATTTCCAGGAGTCCTGAAAGGCCATCCCAGTGGCCTTTCATGTATCCTGGAGATATGGTTCTGTGTGCTGAAACAGTTCATTACATCGTCCCTATTTCCAGGAGTCCTGAAAGGCCATCCCAGTGGCCTTTCATGTATCCTGGAGCTATGGTTTAGTGTGCTGAAACAGTTTATTACATCTTCCCTAGTTCCAGGAGTCCTGAAAGGCCATCCCAGTGGCCTTTCATGTATCCTGGAGATATGGTTCTGTGTGCTGAAACAGTTTAAAACATCTTCCCTAATTCCAGGTGTCCTTAAAGGCCATGGCAGTGGCCTTTCTTGTATCCTGGTGATTTGTTTTTGTGTGCTGTAACAGTTCATTACATCTTCGCTAATTCCAGGAGTCCTGATAGGCCATCCCTGTGGCCTTTCATGGATACTGGTGCTTTGGTTGAGTGTGCTGAAACAGTTCCGTACATCTTCGCTAGTACGAGGAGTCCTGAAAGGCCATCCCAGTGGCCTTTCATGTATCCTGGAGATATGGTTCTGTGTGCTGAACAGTTTAAAAACATCTTCCCTAGTTCCAGGAGTCCTGAAAGGCCATCCCAGTGGCCCTTTTCATGTATCCTGGAGCTATGGTTATGTGCTGAAACAGTTTCTTACATCTTCCTATTTCCAGGAGTCCTGAAAGGCCATCCCAGTGGCCTTTCATGTATCCTGGAGCTATGGTTCTGTGTGCTGAAACAGTTTAAAACATCTTCCCTATTTGCAGGAGTCCTGAAAGGCCATCCCAGTGGCCTTTCATGTATCCTGGAGCTATGGTTATGTGTGCTGAAACAGTTCATTACATCATCCCTATTTCCAGGAGTCCTGAAAGGCCATCCCAGTGGCCTTCATGTATCCTGGAGATATGGTTCTGTGTGCTGAAACAGTTTAAAACACATCTTCCCTATTTCCAGGAGTCCTGAAAGGCCATCCCAGTGGCCTTTCATGTATCCTGGAGATATGGTTCTGTGTGCTCAAACAGTTAATTACATCCTCCCTATTTCCAGGAGCCCTCAAAGGCCATCCCAGTGGCCTTTCACTCATCCTGGAGCTATGGTATGTGTGCATAAAGAGGTTCATAGACATCTACCCTATTTCCCCAGGAGCCCTCAAGTGAGGCCATCACAGTCAGCTATCACGTACCCTGGTGATATGGTTGTGTGTGAATAAAGAGTTTAATAGATCCTCCCGTTCCCCAGGAGTTAAGTGAAGGCCATCACAGTGGTCTATCACGCACCCTGGTGATATGGTTGTGTGTGAATAAGAGTTTAATAAGAGCATCCCTTTCCCCCTAAGTTTTAAGTGAGGCTATCACAGTGGTCTAATCACGCCACCCTGGTGATATGGTTGTGTGTGGCCTAACCAGTTTCATACATTCTCCATATCTCAGGCAGTCCTATGACCTGTGTAAGGTCACTTGTCTATGATTCCCACCACGCCATTGGATATGCAGCTGATGATGTGTGGCACAACACGCAACCCCCCATGGGGCCGTACGCCACATTGCAATGGGTGGGTATAGCAGTCACATGTTTGTGGTAGTTTTAGACAGGTACAGTTGCACCCTCTCACATAGTCGTGGAAAAAAGGTCACTATCTCATCACACATGTCTGTGATGATTATCACATGAAAAGCTAATGTGCACATGTTGATGTGTGTATAGGTACAACATCTCCTGACCTAGGCAAAGATATTCCCAAAGGCCGTAACAGAGCCCTATTCCCCTCACTTTATGCATAGTTAGGTACCACATACTCACACCTCCTACAAATCCATTACCTTGTAGCAGGTGTGAACAGAACTGGATGTGTAGTGAAGCTACAGTCACCGCTTGTGGTTGGACACCACAGACACAAGTAAAAGCAGCCACATGAGCACAGGTGGCAATTGCGTAGTGTGTTTGTTTTGGTTGTCCGTCTGGTTTTATCAAAATACACCTGCTGTCATCATAACAGGTCATAGGTCATAGTGCCATTCTACACAGATATAGGCCAGCCTACATGGGCACGGTAAGCTAGCTCAGATAAGGGGCACACTGCAGTTTGTTGTAATGTTTGTTATAGGCTGCTCTACCAAAAATACCCCATACATACTACCACCAAACCTGACTCTCACACAGGATGCCCAGCCAACCGGGTGGAGGTACAGACCCTCCACACAGCACATGATCAGTTTTGTAACCCTTTTTCCTGCCCTCCTCATCCCACTGTTTCCCACATGTGTGACTTAAGCCATGTTTGTTAGCTGCTGATAGCATAGTCATTGCCTGTAACAGGTGGTCGCCAGACACAGCAGATGCACAATTAACAAACATCCCTGTCCCCCTTGGGTTCTGTCGCATTCAACAACGCTCCAATGATCCCTTCACCGCCTCCTGTGTGCAAAACATAACACAAACAAGAGATGCAAATATTGGACAGCAAGTAGCATCACCCAAGCACCATGGCATGGCTCCAGAGACGGACATATGTGACGATGACCCAACATTGGTGAGTAGGCTCAGTTTGTTAATGGTGTTGTCCACATGTGATAACACATTCCATGTTGCCCGATGATGATCCCCTGTGACCAGGTGTTGAAACTATGCTATAACATGAAAACCACACATCAGTGTAGCTGAAGTGTCCCGACCCCAGGACATCACTGTTCTATGTTTTTCTCTGTTGCCCACCCATCCAAAGACTGTAAGTCCTCACTCATGCTCCCACCCATATTTGTGTCTCACACACACAGGTCGAGGATCCTGAGAAGACAAGGGAGGGAGCTGCGCCTGCACCATGGCGGCTATACCTTGAGCGCGTGAGGAATGCTGAAATCACACATGGTGATGGTGCGTATTGCGACATGGCTGCCCACCATCAGATGGTCACTAGTGGCCCATCCAGTGTGCATGGTACCTGCATGGGTACATGTGATGTGTCACACACATCTACGTGTTTCTGATGACTGTCATCTTCCACTAGATCATGATGACAGTGACGAAGACCCTTACCTCTGCCTATGCCCTCCGAAGGCCTACACCTCCCGCGCTGCCGTGGAAGGGTAGTCCTGGACACCCGGGGGGAGGATGCAGAGGGTCCTGCAGACAGACACAGCGGAGGGGGTCCATGGGGAGATGCTGGGACGGGAAGGTGTGGGGTGCCATGGTCACAAGGGGGGGTGAGGGCGCAGGTGATAGTGGGTGGGGGGGAGGGTGGTGGGGGGTGTTGGGGATGAGTCAGGGGGGGAAGAGTGGCCAACAGGGTAGGTCTTGGGAGAGTGACATAGAGGACAGTGCCAGCCACAGGGCACTGTTGGCTCCCGCCATCAAGGGCAGGTGGCTGTCCAACATCCAGGGCCCCACACACCGTGCATGCCGATGCCACCACACAAACACCAGGAACAAGGTGTGGTGTGTTGGAGGCAGAGATTTTGTACATCTCTGTGTGAGTCTCTGGATGCACTGGAGCACGCGGGTGCACCGGTTGGTGCACCTGCAGGAATGGATGGCGGGGAGCCATGGAGAGGGTGTTTGCTGACAGGTGGAGCATCTGCCATGTCGGCAGCCACCCCCTGAAGGGCGTCACAGGCATCATTGATGGTGGCCTGTGACGTCCACACATGTGCCCTGTGCTGCCCTGTCCGCCCATCACGGGGCAGGCTGAGGGAGGGGGGGGTCATGTGGGGGTTCGGGGTTAGTGTAGTTGGGGGATTGTGTTTATTGCGGGTGTGAGTGTGCGGGGGTGGGGAGGGTTTGTTTTTGGTGGG